>VYZW01017146.1:21240-34471 GCA_013401315.1 Balaeniceps rex
ATACTGCCAACGCCCCCCCCGCCCCGGTTCCTTTCAATTTAGTTATATTGATATATAAATAGGCTGGGGTTTTATTTTCAGTATGGCTTGCTCAAAGATACTCAAGTTTTCTGCATATGTATTTAAATTCCAGGAAGTCCCAAACATGTTATATTGGTTCATGCTCAGTCCTTATTTAAAAAATGAGAGTGTGAATGGCATCACATAATGGGAAAATCACATAACTGGAAAATGTTTTCCATATCACTTCTTAATTTAATGCTTATATCCCTTATAGTCATGAAAAGTTAACAAGATTCAGACTAAATTTTGCTCTGAGTGATTTTGCAGGTTATGAATCAGAGTCATGAAGCATACCAAACAGCAGAATTGAGTTGGTCACACATAATTTTTCTGCATGTTCAGTTTTTTAAAGCCCTGATTAACCCCCTCACCAGCTGCCAAGATCTATGGGATTTGACATCATTCAGCACTTTGCAGAGTTGCACCATAAACGTGTTTAGACTAAAATTTTGAATTCAAAAAAGGAAATGAAATTTTGCCTGAGATCTTCATTAAATGTTGTTTCCTTTAAAAACTTCTTTTTTTTTTTAAATCAGAACGTATCTGTTGATTTTTTAACCAACTCTATCAAATATACTGTATACAGACAACATTTGGCTTTGGATTATGTGCAATCATTACTGAAATCTAAGGAAATTGTAAGATATCCAAATGCAGAATTTGTCTTATTTGGAAAGCTATAGATACACACTTGGAAAAACATGCATCACTTAAACCAAGTGTTCCTTTTATCCCAGAAGGCACCATTTTACTATCTTTATTTGATTGCACAGTGCTATTGATTTATGGCACTAGACTAGAAATTAGGAGGTTAGAAACCAGAGAAGACTGCTAGCAGTCTCACAGAAGAAAGGAGCTTGAAGTGAGAAATGCTTCCTCCAAGAAATAGCTGAGCTTTGCTGATTTCATTGAAATGCTACCCGTTAACTGAAAGCCAGTTTTGGTATCTCCACACTGGTGTCAGAATCATTATTGTCACGGGCATAAAGACATACTTTAGTCTATAAGCAAACTATATAAACTCTACGACTTTTTAATTTGAAATTAAAGTGTTAAATAATGCAGTTTGAGTCTCTACTGGCACTTTTGTAGCTCTTTCTAGTAATTGGAGTATTAATGTATTATGCTCATTCATTATTTTCACAGATATAAACAATACATACATTTTTTACTACTATAGAAGAATAATTATAGATTATTTTGATTGCACATGTCCAAAATGATGAACCTTTCTATTATAATCTCTTGTAAAAGCTGCAGAGCCCACTACAAGTCCAAATTTACCACTGTTCGTGTTGCAATATAGCCAGTTTCAGACAGCATATGGTTTCCTGGTTTTTTTTAAAGACTACATAAATTTTTATCTACTTCAGCTTTTTAAAATGTTTAAACACATTAAACTTTAGCAAATATGCAATTTTTGTAGTTCAGTGTTGTGTTAATACAAACAATTTTGGTCGTGAGTTATTTTCAATCTTCTCTGACAAGAAGCACCTCAGTTCCTGTTGTTTGATTTGTAATAACATACATTATTTGGTGAATGCAGTATAGAAAGCTAGCATAGTAAATTATTTGAAAAACTTTTCTGCTGTACTATTTGGTACTCAAGGACTACGTCCCAGAGTTCTGTTTTCACTTACATATGTTTGTGGATGACTGAGACCCACCTAGCATTGGTGTATTGTTTCATTTGAGAAAATACCTGCTTTTAAATGCCTTGGTGTAGAATTCAGGTATGACAGAAGGAATACTATCCTCTTGTGTGAGCACTGCTCTAGTCCCACTATGTGCAATGGATTGGACAGCTTTTTCCCTGTTTTTTGAGTTCCACACAATTATCTGTATTTTCTAAAATTGTTCTGCACAGCTTCAGCATAGAATCCAAATGGTACCGATAGCAGCTTTCTGTGAGAAAAACAAGAGCACTTGTTTTACATGACATTAGTGCTCAACTGACACGACATGATTATGTTATGCATCCTATTACAAATTTATATATTGAGCATTAAGTAGGAAGAGAAATTCTCAGTAGCTTCTGGAGAACACTAAACTCTGCTGTCTTCTGATCTTGTTATGTTCTGCTCAACAAGTCTGCTTTTTTGGTGGAATCAGTAAGCGTCTTACAGCTGGTGCACGTTTAGTCTTTGTGAGAGATGCTCTATTAACACTTTTGAAGTGTAACAGGTAAAGTGACTAAATGAACTCAACTGTTCTAGTAATTTACTATGCTAGCTTTCTATACTGCACTCACACAGGCAACAGCATTTTAAATTGGTATGTATTGGCCTGTTACTGTGTCTCATCCACCTGTGAAAATAAGCTCATTCAATCCTTGCATAGCGCTAAGTCATCTAATAAAAGTGTGTGTTTGTGTGGAAGGTAGTCACTTGTCTAAGGATTGTTCTGGAAGAAACTCTAACTGTACAGTGTTTTGGGAAAAAACCCACAAAATCTGTGATTTCTTTCGTTACAACACTGACTTGGATGTATTGAAATCAACAGTTTTTAGGTGAATGGTTCTATATACTGTTAAAGTTAAGCTATAGTAACTGGTGTGCCTTCTGTTTTCCATTTTATTCCATGTACTGTTCAAGAGTAATGACAGTTGAAAAAGAATGGTGGCATTTCTTTACTTCTCTATTCTGATGATATAAAACTAATTGAAAATCAAGGATTAGCAATGTTTTGAGGGTAGTCTGCCAGACTATTTTTGTTTTCCAACTTTGAGGTTAAACGTGATAGTAGAAACTCAGTGGGAGCTGGAAGATTCCATTCTGGGAAATTTTCATAATCAGTGATATCTCATGGGTATGAACTGTGGGCTTCTGGCTGCTTTGGTCTTTGGAAGGTCCCTGTGAGATGCAGTAGCTGTGAGCTCCTAAACCTTGCTCAACCTTGGTGTGTGCAATTTAAAACAGACTCAACATGCTATAGACTTTTGGCTTCTGTTCTAAACTGATAAAAAAGGTCTTTAAGTATCCTTGCAACATATGAGGTTAGTTCAAGTGCTGAATAAAAATACATAGGACTTTGGAGAGTAATTTTCTTGGGAAAAAAACATTCCTAAAGCTGCTTCTCAAAGTAGCCTTTTATTAACTTTCCTTTCATGCAACTTTTCTTACCTGTATTTATGTGTAATAGTAGCAACACAGGAAATAAAAAGTTATATTTTCAAAGATATAAATAGAAGGTAGAACTCTAGCTTTTTTATCAGGATTTTCTGCATGTTTGGAAGTCTTCTACACTGTTGTTTTCACAGGGACATGACTATACAGCTTACATTCCAAATTTTGGATAAAAACATAGGAAGTTACAAAACCTAACATTAAAAGTGCTATTTTTTAAGATGCCTGAAAAAAAAAAATTTTTTAATGTATTTACATGCTGTCATGCAGTACTGTGCACAGAAGCAGAACAGTGTTTTTTCCAACATTAATGAAACTGAGAAATGCAAATTAGATTTTAAAATTGAATGTACAGTAATTACATGTACACTTCTTACTACATGTAACCAAGAAGATTGCATATGATATTGTAAATATGGATTACTTGTTTACATGGATATTTTATTGAGAGACTAAAAGATATTGCCAAATATTTTCTATTTTAGAAGACTCTTTTGCTTCTATTTCAGAAAATTCCTTCCTCTGTTTCTAACTGTTCACAAGAACTTAAAGATTTATTTTATTGTTTTGTTACTCGCGGTACTTATTATAGATGAAAGCAAATGTTTAATTACAATGTCTATTTTCCTTATCCTTTTTTGTATGTTAATAAAAATGATTTTTCAAGCTTACACTGAGTACAGATTTATATTATGGTACTAAAATGCAACTTTCTAAATTTGGCAAAAGATCAAATTATTCTTATGATTACTTTTTTGAAAACGGGAGGATAGTTATACAAAATTTCTTAAATATTTCTTAATTCCAAGTATTCCTGATGATCTTCCTGATGAAATTTATGTACTCTGTAGTGTTAGAAGGATAATCAGTATGTAACAGAAAGTGAAGGATTTCACTGTATAAAGAAAGAATCTGTATTCCACCTTCTGATCATAACAGAAATTCCCCATAGCAGTTGTTAGAGGGGAAAAAAACCCAAAACTATTCTCAGTCATGAGATTTCCATAGCAAATATGGGAACATCATAAATTCTGATGTATGTTGGTCACATAATGCACTGTAAGATCCAAATACCCTCAGATAAATAAGAGTCAGATTGAACGCAGAGCAAAAGTTTTGGCCCCATGGAATCTTCTGACCTAGATTTAACATCTGCACATCAAGTTACTCATCAATAGGTTATTGATCATAAAATGCTATAAAGGGCAAAACCATCTATATGAACATATCTGTAACAAGAAAGAATTAAGGTATGTTCTTGAGCTTACTAAGATTAATTGGAAACTCTTCTAAAAGTGTAAAGCATAAACTGATTATACCTGAATATCATACACTTGAGGGGACTCAGAATTTTGGCAGGAGGACTACATTTGTGTGGAGAACTGTTTTTTGGAAGTAGTTGATGGAATCCTTGTAACTTATGTACAGATTTTTGCATTGTGTTATGGTATGAGCAACGCTTTTGATCTCTGTAAGACTAGTGGGCAATAATGAAGGGTAAATTACTATACAGGAAGAGACTGAAGTCCAGGTCAAAAAAATGGATGACAACCATTCTAAGCGGTGCGGCTAACGGAAGAGAGGAGGTAAAGTTGAGAAAAATCCAGTTACTACTGTACACATATCAGAACTTTTTTTCTAACAAAAGTGACAAGGCCACAGCTAACTCTAATAGAAGAAGTAGAAACACCTGGTATAAATTTCAATGTCTCACTCATGTTTGCCAAATATGGTGATCATAGACTACCAACCAACATATGTTAGCTTGGGGCTTGAGTTTACAGTTGAGTCCGTGGCCATGTATACTGACTACTTGTTGGCTCTCTAATTCCATCTTTTGCCTATCACCAAGTTAAGCAATAGCTATAAATAGAGCTATCAGAAAATGGATAAAAGTTGTGAAAATGTTTGCAATTTTTATTTCACTTTTCACTAGCATTTCATTCCAACAAAAAAAATTCCATCTAGAGGTACTCAAAGTCTGCAGGATATTATTAAATAGTGTGATTAATAAGCAGATCTTCAAATATTTTTGTAGTAGATGATCCTTCTCATACGTGTATACAAGCAATAATCCACTAGGTGGCAAGCACTACCAAAACGGCCTTTGGCAGATGCTAGTCTATCATTGCTTTAGATGATACAATATAATAAGTCATCTGCCTTAAAATAAAATTACAAGGTTAGTAGACATAAAACACACAGTCATGTTAGAATTTGTATATTTAGTTTTATATTTTTTTAAAGGGCCCACTTAAAAATACAGTATTTCTTCATCTCTGATGTTGGAAATCATTCTTTATTGTGCGCTACCTCAGACTTCTTAAAATCCTGCTTGTAACTTCTGTGCAAATACAAGCTTGGTTAAAAGACACAACAAAGAGAACATACGAGCATGAAAGTTTAGGGATAAGCTCATACACAAGGTATGAAAGTAGCAAGAATTAGAAAAAAACAGGAACTCCAGTACTTTTACCATTTGACCTCGCAGTCTCACATAAAATTTGACCCTGAAAAAGAGAACATTAGTGCCAATTCCAAATAACCAAAAAGTAAAGTTCTCCCCTCTGCTAACAGCTAACAGCTAACAGCTTTTGTTCTTAATTTACTCTATTTGTGGATACTGACTTTGTAAGCATGTTTTCTGATATATTCCACCGAATATACTAGTTTCTGTACTACTGAAAGCTATTTTGTACATGGTATGCTAGTGCTACTTCTTGATCTGACTTGCTTACCTGTCCTCTCAGGCTATACTGGAAATTATTTTGTCTCCTATAGCTAACTATGGCAGTGATTTCACGGTGTTAGTAACAGTGGGAGTACTGATATAGACAGGGCACTGCGGTTTTTCACAAAGCTTAGTATTCATGTTTAGGTCAACAAAGTGGCAAAATTCAGTGTAACTCTGATTCTCCAGGACATACCTCTCATTATTGCTATGACTATTGGATCCGATAGAAATACCATGTTAAGAGACCTCCAGTATAGGTATTATCCTGGCAATTCAGCTTGAGTACTTCATCTTAAGGATACTGAGTTGCTGGAGCGTGTCCAGAGAAAGGCAACAAAGCTGTATGAAGGGTCTGGAGAGGAAGTCTTAGAGGAGCGGCTGAGGAAATTGGGATTGTTTAGTCTGGAGAAGAGGAGGCTGAGGGGAGACCTTATCACCCTCTACAACTACCTGAGAGGAGGTTGAGGTCAGGTGGGTGTTGGTCTCTTCTCCCAAGTAACAAGCGATAGGACGAGAGGAAATGGCCTCAAGTTGCATCAGGAGAGGTTTAGATTGGATATTAGGAAAAATTGCTTTACTGAAAGAGTGGTCAAGCATTGGAACAGGCTACCCAGAGAGGTGGTGGAGTGACCATCCCTGGAGGTATTCCAAAACGTGTAGACATGGCACTTCCGGACATGGTATAGTAGGTATGGTGGTGCTGGGTTGATGGTTGGACTAGATGATCCTAGAGGTCTTTTCCAACCTTAATGATTCTATGATTCTATGATCTTTTTGTTAAAAACATCAATTGTTGTTGCAGTTAAGGGATAGCTCATAGATCACTGTAGCAATGGGAGCACTAATACTGTCTGGCTACTGTTTCTGAGCAGATACAGAGAACGGAATTAAAAATACAAGAAAATTTACGTGAGTGTTCGTTGCTGTTATTATTGCATCTGTAATAAGGAATTTGAACAAAAGTTCAGTAAGACACAGCCCCTGAAATAATTTTAGTCTGTCCCAAATGCAAGACTTCCAATGGATAATAATTTATATAACGTTACAATTGTCAGGGGCCTGAACACACTAATAGGCCTTAATGGCCCTGACCAGCCTCACCTGGGACCCTCACGCACACACCCCCGCACATGAGTCCAGGGGCTCTAATTAAGCTCAACCGGGGAGCTTCAGTCCTTGCCTGTGCCCCGTTGGACCTGACTTCCTGGCCTGGTTTCTGGACCAGCCCAGTGATCACAGGACTCTGACCCTCAGTGAGTCTGGTTATGACCCATGGATTGACTTTCCAGCATGACTGTCAACCTGCTTCAGCAAGTTGAGCTTGCCTGATGATGTTGAACCTGGTTGCCATTTCCATGCCCACCCTGCTCCCAGACAGCCGTCATTGCTCCCTGACAACAATCTTCTTGTATATTCAGCCTGTACTCTGAACTGGATAGATCAGTCTTCATGGAGTATTTGCTGTAGACAGGCAGTGGCTTCTCCATGTATAACTATTTCTTCTCTTCATATGGTTTTATGGAAATACTTTGCTTAAAAAGCCTTAAAGTTACATTTTAGTTATAATTCACAAATAAAAGATGAGGTGCGTGGAGTGAACACAGATGTTTGCTGGGCAGTTAGCAAGTTAGAAAGCGCTTTTTTTTTCTGCATTTGCAGAGTGATACGGAATTATACCATCACTTCACAGGTCTCCATACCTAATAAGAGTGGCAGCTGGAAATGTATGAGTATGCTTCTTAAAGTCTGTAGCAATGTAAAATCAGAGATAAATCTTGTCCTCAATTTATTGCATACTGTAAGCAGAACTTGCAAGGGCCTTGCAAAACAAAACTGCAGCAGCTTTCAAAATGCTGCATTTGAAGACTTCCTAGCTCTTTTGTCTGTACTGACAGTTGTACAGCTGGTGACTGAAAATAACGACCGCTCCCCAGCAAAGAAGACACCGTTATACATGGATTTGGATGAACTGTTCCCTGCTACCAGGCAGTGGGACCCTGACAATGGCATTGCGAAAGCTTGGAAAGAATTTGCCTATCCACGAGACTGTAAGCGTATAACCAAAAGCAGTATTTGGCTCAGAGGATTTGCATACAACCTAAGAACTGCTATCCTATCCTCAAATAAATGAGAGAAAGTTCACAGGCAATACAGGCAGTCAGCCATTCCCACACCAAACGGGTTCAAATCCCCCACAGTAGTGTTACTCCACTTTGAAAAAAGGTATCTTTAGGTAAGAGTTGCTTCCGGAGTTTTTAGTGGACTTCGGAGACAGTACAGTTCAATGTTATTTCAATCTCTGACTGTACCTGTACTCTGTTTGTACCTGCTTTTTCTATAAAGTCAAATATTCTGGCACAGAATTACATACAGTGCTCATTTTGATTTCTTCCTTCGTAAGCCTACACCAGGCCATCAGGGAGTTTTGCGTACTCTGTTTGAGCCTCTCTGGAATTTTCAATTGTTACTCAGGTACTAACGCAGAAATGAATATAGGAACCTCTATCAGGGAATCTACACATGGTTTGAGCTGTTCACAGCAATGCCCAGGTCTCCTTCCCAAGTTAAGAGGTGATAACAGTCCTGTGAAGAGTTCAGACATTTCTTCACATTTTCCCTACAAATTGCATTATTTTGCACTTCCTAACATTAAGCTTTCCAAGCCACTGAGTTACACGTGCTCCATTCACTAAATAACATTTTTCTTATTCCAACCTCCTTTCTCCAGTTCTTCTAAGGACATTTTTATTCCTAACTCTGTATTCCCAGAATCTCTGCCCTAGCAAACAAAACCTTTATATCTCTGAGTACATTTTCCCTGGTTTATAACCCTAGCAATCATTCTCTCATTTTGGGGAGGGCAAGTCAGTTTAGTGTGAATAAGACAGTTCCTCCTAATGCCTTGAAGGACTAATTCAGTCTGAAGTAAGCTCTTGTGGAATGTAATAACTGGATACAAAGACATTTTGTACATCAGTCCAATATGTAAAAATTCAGATTATATTACAAACCACACTTTTATTATGTTGTCAACATGTTTATATGATAGTTATTTGTATTATAGTCTTCCTTTGCCTATCTCTAAACATTTAAAATACTCCTAATCAAATTACTAGTAATATTTTTGAATATGTAGGACTGTAATAATAAAGAATACCTTGGGGTTTTGATCTAACATATTGAATTTTCAATTAAAAATATTTTTTGTAGCTTTAGAGTCAGTCTGTATGTAAAATATATAAAATCCATCCCACCAGCTACATCCAACAATTTTTCATTACTTTAAATCTATACTTTGAGGTCTGACCCATTTTGAGAGAAGACAGCTTGTGTAGCCTCTGTGCAAAACACGAGGAATAGCAGAAACTTCAATTTGCTCTCTTTATAGATTTGTTTATGTAGAAAGAAGCTTTGAAATAAAAGGCTTTGAAAGGCTGGCAAGCTTGCTGAACAATGAGTTGTTATTCTGTGAAGGCATATTATCTTTAAAATTACAAGAAAACCTGAGTGTTTCTAATGAGTAGAACTCTTATTTTTGAGAGAAAATAAATGGAAGAGTTTGAGAGGATATTTTTTGGTTTTTTTTTTTTTCCTCTTAGGGCTGCCTGTTGCTCTTATGTGGAAGTTTCCTGCTGATTTGACTTTTTATTCTGCTGTGAGACTGATGCCAAGATTTACATGATTGCCATGGATAGGAACTGGATTTAGCATAAGGAAGATAACTGCTTTTCCCCTAGGGAGAGACAGAAAAGGGAAAGACAGAGTGGGGCACACAGACAATATTATCTGAAGCTATATTCTTGGTCAATTATTTTACTCAGCCTCTATTTTAGATTATGCTGCAACTAATAAAAGCCAGGAAATCTGCTGGCCTCAAGCCAGGATCACAGATAAGCAAAGAAACTATTTGTGTTTTAATGCAAATGTCTAACTATAATGGAAGCAATATACTGTTTTTACATAGAGCTGACCATAGTACATCTTGTAACATACGTGTAATTAAGAAAAACTGTCATTAGAATTTGCCAGGTGGAGATTTGCCTTATATGCAGGGTCCTTGAGCAGAGAGAAAAGGGTGATTGTGGAACTGTGCATCATTACAGTTATTTTAGTAATTCATTGTCCGTATAGTCTTTTGCGCATACTTTGATTTTGGGTTACATGCTCTGAACGTTAAAACAGGGGTTAAGATTTTTGCTTATAAGGCAGACCTGTGCAACATGAAATCATTTACAGCCAGTTGTCAGACTGTTGTCTATTGTTAACCTACAGTACCTATGGAAAATGCAATATTTTGAGACACTGAAATATGTTTGCATCACAAGCAAAGCAAGACTCCACAGTAAGCAGACAATAAATACTGAGGGCAAAGGCAGTTTGAGGGAGTTTAGCACTGAGAGCATATAGGTTTTCAAATGTAATTATTAACAGATCATTCAACAAAAATTTATTAATTTTTCTAATAATTAAATCATATACACTGAAAAAATAAAATTAAATTCCATAATTAGTCAGTAATTAAACAAACCAGAAATAAATATTATCTACTTGGTCTAAAAGTTTAAATCCAGTAATTGGAAGACAGCATCATATTACTGAGGTAAATATTCTGGAGTTCCTGAACTAGATGTATATAATAGAAAAACCGGTAAGAATTCCCATCATTCCCTTTTCCTTCAGTTAGTTGCATGGACAACAGTTTATCCTGACATTAAAATCAAATCATCTAACTAGAATGACTGATTTTATGTTTTTGCATCTTGTTGATTCCAAAGTTATGATTATCTCACGAAATTTAGTTATTAAGGATAACTGATCCTTTAATTGAGTTGTGCCTGTTGCAGTAGAAAATAGCTAGAAAATAGCTATTTGAGATACTCGGTTATCACCTGCAAAATTTTCAAAGGGCATTTCTTGGAAAAAAGTCTCATTTTAAGGCCACTGATAATAATCGCTTAGTATTTTTGTATATGCTAAAGATTACCTTTAGTTTCAGTGTTTCCTGAATAGAAATTTTAGCAAAGCCTTGAATTTGGGGTATATAGACAAGCTTCCTGGAGTTTAGAAGTTTATCTGAGGAATTGGTACTACCCAAAGTCTTAGTGAACCCTCCATTATACTGAGACTCCCCTGAACACAGAATTATTTTGAAGAGAAAACTAATAACCTGATACATAGCTACAAAATTACCATGAGCATTATGGCAGACTCATTAGCATTGATCTACCTTCCAGAACCATTTATTTTCTTTTCAAACGTGGTAAATTGAGAGCTGGTTTGGGATTTTAGATTTTTTCCCCCTTTTAGAATGGAATGATGACATGGAGCTTCTCTGCTTCACAACATCTTATTTATTTTTTACTACTCCTGCTATGTCACATTTGACTTTCTCTTTCATGGAGAGGAGAGCACTATGGAGAACAGGTGCCTTATTTCACCCCTGTCTGTTTTCCATGGTTGACTAATGAGATTTCTAATGATGAAATTCAGGGCAAGAGGTCTTACCAGGAAGTTCAGAGAGTGTGAAGTTCAGCTCCTGTGTACTATTCTGACCTCCTACAAATCACAGGTTGTAGGCCTTTAATCAATAATTCCCATATCAGTTCAGATATTGTGCCTCAGCTATACAGAAAAAAAGGGTGATTAAAGAATTTAGATAGAATATTCCTCCTACCCTAGATACATTGTTCCAAATTGTAATGGATCAAATTTTTTGAAGTACCTAATTAAAATTTTTAATTTCTCTACCTTCATCTTTTGATCATTGGATTTTACGTTTTTATCTGGTAACTAAAAGATCCTCTACGATCAGCTGTTTTCCTTCTATATAGATATTTATAATTATGACCAAGACAACTCAGTATCTTTTCTATGAAGCTAAATGGGGAGTCTGCATGTCAAAAAGGTAGACTGTAAGGAATAAAATGTTCATTCTTCTGTCCAAAATGAAAGAACCCACCTCACAAAATTGACTACACAGAGAAGGATCACTTCACACCCTTACACAGGGCTATAACCAGGCTAAAACCTTTAATAGCTCAACCTTGGGCTTGTCATGGCTAGCTCAAACTGTCACCGTATTCATTACGTTCCAACAGAGTCCAGCAGGCTCAGTGCAGAGATAGAGCAAGTTCACATTTATACCTGCAAAATACAAAACTATCTATATATGACAAAGGTGGCTTTACGACTTCTTTGAGATATATGTGCTCACATAAATTTTCAGAATTTTGGCTGAAAAATAAAGTCTTTCTTAGTTTTGTAAAGATTTGGAATAAAACTGTAACAGGATAACAGGTCACTTTCTCTCCAGTAGTTCTTTTGGCCATTTCATTCATTTGTATGGTTCAGTGCAGGACTGGAACAAAACTACCAGTAGCTGACAGCACTTCTTTGCCTCAATTCTTTTCTACACTTGCAGCACAAGTCAGGGAGGTGACATTATGAAGATGAAAGACAATTCATCAGATTCATCAGAAAGACAAAACATCAGATCCTATTTCCACCCAACACAGAAACCTGCACAATGAGATTTTTTAAAAGCAACCAACTGGCCATGATTACAGCTAGCAATATAGCCAGGAGAGCCTTTCTGAAAGGAAAGGAAAAAGTGTCAATGAAAAGGAAACAGTATAGGTAACTATATATACACCACAACAGTGGAAACTAGCTAGAAACACAGTGCTTTCCTATAAAATACAAAAAAAAGTTGTCAAAACTCTTAAATATATGTGCAAACTGGATTTCAAGCAGAAAAACATAAGTCTTGCTGGCAGCTTCCCAGCTTTCCAGACCGCTGCTGCTTTAGTAACTGAGTCCTATTGAGCTATTTTTGCAAAATGACGAGCATGTTGCTCCTACACTTAATAATAAAATATAAATAAGTATATACTGCAAGGATATTTTCAAGAATATTGCTGAGTGTTTCATACTGGATAAAAAATAGCTGGAAGGTAAACATGAGTTTATAACAGTATATAAAGCCTTCTTCCACTACCACTGTCATCTATATCAATCATCTATACAATTGGAAATTTAGAGATGTCAAATGATGCTATATCAATTAATTATGTAAATGTCACTGGTTAAGCAGATCATTCCACATTAGTTTTAGGGCACTCAGTTTTGCTTTGTATGACCAACATAGAATGTGCCCTAGGGTGATAATTTCTGATACTGACTAACCTACCAAATTCTAGGGTATCTATAAAACTATAACTTGAAGCAATTCAATAAAATTTAGCTTTTTATTTAGAAGTCAGATGGACTCTAGAATCATGGAATCATAGAATCATTTAGGTTGGAAAAG
>VYZW01017148.1:11624-54501 GCA_013401315.1 Balaeniceps rex
TTATGAGCCATGGATCATGGCAGGCTGTTGTTTGGGTTTGGGGGTTTTTAATTTAATTATTATTTTTAAAGAACAGCATTCTTAAGAATAAATTCTATTTTCAGACTCATATAAATTTAACCACCAACACATACAGCAACTCTTCCGTTTAAGTTCAGAATTACAGGCACTTCCTACAATCACGGATTCAGTACCAACATACAGTGCGCCTCCAAGGACAGAAATTTGTATTAACTGTTAAATATTGGTAATGCGCAGCAATACTTAAACAAGCTCATAGGATAATTAAATACAAAAACAATGCAATTAAGAGTGCATAATTTAAAAATATTTAATATTTTAGTTTCCAAAGGCACTCTTGCATATATTACATTATCTATTTTACAATGTAAATGTGGATATCAATCAATTTATACTAATTTAAATTAGAAACAAGATGGAATGCGATCTAGAAATAGCAAAGCAAAGTCAGTTCATATTATATTTGGAACATCCTCTTTTCAGTACCCCATTATTGTTGTAACTTTAGCAACAACGAACTTGTGAGGGGGGCTGGAAAAAACAGGGGAGAGCAGGATTACAAGATTTTCCCCTGCGATTCTTGGAATTGGGTTCTATCTGCCTGTGCTTAACAGCTGTACTTAACAAGAATAACTCATTTCTGAGATTCACACCTAAATGAGAGAAGCAGAGAATTTTCATTACTCCCTAGCACGTCCAAGGTTACATTCTAATAAGCTAACAGAAAAATCAAGTAAACAGAAATGGATGTATACAATCCACAGAAAGACAGAAAATTAAAAAATACAAAATCCCAAGGCTAAACTTAGAATTAGGTCTTTTAACCAATACACAAAGGAGAAATGGAGCACAGGAGAATAAAGTGGTAGGAGTCAAGAAGCAAGGACACGTGAGCAAAGGTCTATGCAGGACAAGACCATCCTGCTGCACCAAAGAGCCTGCGTAGTCATCCCTTCCAGCCGCTGATGGCTTAACAATAAATGTATGAGCTCCTCCCTACAAAATCCTTATGCAATATTCAGTCTGGGTTTTCATATTGCCCAGAAAACACATCAATCTCTCATCTGTTCATGCTAAGCTCAGACTGTCAGCCCTGAATGCAGGCAGGGAGAGATGTCCTGGAGTCACGACAATTGCAGTGGCAGAATAGACAGAGGTTCTCACCACAAATTTTAAAATTGTGTATTTGTGCGATTCTTCTGTCAGACTTCATGATTATTCAAAAAAAATGTTATGGGAATTTCAGTGCAGTATAGTGAATCCTCAAAAATCTGTCAAGAATTTTCTTCCAGAAACTTAGAATTCATTGCAAAAAATACGCATGCTTGACACAGAAGAAACACCCTGTCTTAGAGGACTTAAGTTATATCTACCAGGTGACAGATACAGGGAAGCACGGCAAGAGAAGAAACATGACATATGGGCAATATATCTTGAAACATGTGACAGCTAATAAAATAAGCCATTTACCACCAATAAGTGGATTGGGTTAAAGAAGCCAGTTAACATAAAAATGTACCTAATTTTTATTTTCTCTAGGAATTCCTGCTGTGCCATACATGACTAGATGAAATTTTATTGTAACTTTTTAAAGTTGTTCTCAATGCCCTTACAAGGTTGTGAATCATTTCAACCAAACCTTCTTAATAACCCATCCTTCTCGCCCACCTCCATACTATAAGTGTATATATATGAAATAACTTATTTCAGCAGCTGTTTAGCCATAAGTCATTTTGCTGTCCTGTTCATTTTAAATAATTAAAAAAAAGATGAAACGGAAGCATCACATACCTTTACAAGCCTATCACTGGCAGAATACCCTTAGATTGAATACAACAGTTGAGAGACTTGCTATTTCAGCTGCCTGTGCCAGTAATTCCTACTATACATACACTGTAAGGCTTTTCTTGCTGAATACAATGGATAAAAGCATCAACATTTAAAAAAATAATCGTATTGTAAGCAGTGACGGGAAGGATTTTATGATTCTGCTTTCAACAGGATTAAGCATGCAGTGTTCTTTCAGGACAATTTAAGTTGTCCAGTTCCTGATCTTTATGGTTCATAAGTTTATTGTAAAGCTATTTTATCTGACAGTATGGGGAAATTTACTGGTATCCCTTTTATTTTCTTGGACAAAATCATTCCTAAATTCTTTCACCACATGTATTTTCAATGAATGTCTTCTACCACTATAGAGGACAGTGCAATAATCATGTATTTCTAAGCATAATAGCTAGGTAAAAGGGTTTATAAACCAAAACATCTCCTTAGTTTTACATTTAGAAGTCACCACTAATTGCAAAGAATTACTAACTGCTATTGCACAGGCCAGCGCTCCCAAATGGGACTCTCCATACTGTCAAGGCTACATAAATACCAAATTGTGATGTTCAGTTCATCTACTACCATCATCTTTAAAGAGGATTCTCCAGCTGTCATTGCACACTATCGGTGGCGCTGAAAAGTCAATTTTACCCAATTACAGCTCAGGATCACAGTCGCTTTGGACAGGAATAAGAAGATTCACAAAGCTGCTCGTCACTGAATCAGAAAGCCCTCTGTTAAGGATATTTTCACATACCTTTCCATTGGTGGGAATACAGGCTCGGAGTAGCTAGCTCTAGGCACTGAATTTTACTGTCAAATGTTCACGTGCCAACTGTTTGTGGGGCTGGGGGCCCTGCTTTTACATAAGTGTGGTTCAAAGCATAGGGAACGGGCCTTGCTACCCAAAGAAGGTAAGTGAAGACTTCTAATGAGTGACTGAATGGGATGAGCTAGCGTGAATAGGTAACAAGATAAAGAAAAACGTTATTTTCTGATATTGTGCATTCTGTACACACAGTGCAAATGACTGTACACACTTATAAGAACAAGCCTCCCTCTTTTTTTTTTTTTACAAATAAATGTTTGCAAAATATAGATTTGTATTCACCTAACTTTTCAACCTAAACCAAAATTTTGTGTTCCGTTCACACTCACATCAGTAACTTTAAATGATCTTATCGTGCCCTATGATAGAGCTTGTCCTTTCGCAGCAAACCAATCTGAACAATCAATCGGGAGAAAGAGGGGCAAGGCAAATAAACATAAAGATAACCAAAGACTGGTATTTTCTGGAGAATACAGCTTCATGATGATGATGCTTCATCAGCCTTCTGAAATGCAACCCCTTCACTACTGCTTACACTATTTTTCCAAAGCCAGCTGCATACTCACAGCTCCAAGTGCCAAAGGAAATTCTCCCTCTGCTTTGTGAAATTAAAAACCAACAGTATTTTCCTTCCCACAAGCAACTACATTAATGATAACCTGGCTTCTTGTGGATTTAGGTTCTATTCCTCTTATACACACAATAACCCTACCTTCTCTCATGTCATGGTACTATTTGAGCAAAGAAGGTGAATTTTATGGCTGGCCCAGAGTTATGCACACACTGACCGCCCACCAGCACACTCGTACCGACTGATCAGCAGCACAACACACTATAGGAGAGTTTTGCCTACCTGTCCTGTAGTAGGGCATAATTCACAGGTCTCCCAGCCTCCAGAGGGGTAGGTAATGCTGTAAAACTGTGGTTCCGAATGACCATCCTGTACTAATATCATCACACATCAAAACCTGCATCCACCACTAATTCGCAACTACTCTGTTACTTAAAGCTATCATGAGACACGACAAATTTAAGAAGTTACCTTTGAATTTTAATAAAGAGTGGAGCAACTGCTTGTTTGTCCTATCTCAGTGCTGTTCTCAAAGAAAGGTGACTTTCTGCACCCAGTTCCTTCCCTTCAGCTGCTGCATTTCAAACACGTGTGACAGCCAAGCACCAGAAAGCATGCCGAGAACAGCAGCACAACCACTAGCCCCAGGGCCTTCCAAAACCTAGTCTGGCCTATTTGCATTCATTGCCCCAAAGCATCTCCCCCCTTCATATTGACCCGAACTCTCCCAAATTCCCCAGCCTCACTGGCAGCTTTTCCGCAGACTTTTAACTCTCCAGGATTGCCCCACCTCTGCCTTTCTACAGTTGGACTCATTGATCTTAAGGGTCTTTTCCAAACTAAAAATGATTCTAGGTTTCTATATGCATCAGGTACGACTGCAGAAGCTCTTGCTGCAAGTCTCCACATATCATTATCTCCTCCAAGCTCAACCCTATCATCAAAACATCTTTCCTTTCTCATCAGTAATGCTCTGACTTTTTTTCCAGACAGGGTTACACACAGGCAGACACAGCAAGAGGTACCATTCCCTTCCTGGCCGAGGAGACCAGCCCTTTTGAAGGGAAGGGACTGGGGCAGAAATCCAGTAAGAAGAAGGATGGAAAGATGAATACAGAAGTTTCAATGCACTGATAAGGTGGAAGGGGAAGGATATGGGATTCAGAGTGGTGAATCTACAATTAAACTAGGAAAATACAATAATGATGGAAAAAGAATATGGACAATAATGATGGAAAAGGTATGGGTGCTTGCTGGAAAGAGACCTTTGTAACCATTCTGCAGCAGATGCACATCCAGTGAGGAGCTTCCCCCACTCGCCCTTTTGAGGAAAGCACAAGAAGGACATGGACCTGTTGGAGTGGGTCCAGAGGAGGCCACAAAAATGCTCCGAGGGCTGGAGCACCTCTGCTACGAGGACAGGCTGAGAGAGTTGGGGCTGTTCAGCCTGGAGAAGAGAAGGCTGCGGGGAGACCTTAGTGCGGCCTTGCAGTGCTTCAAGGGGGCCTAGAGGAAAGATGGGGACAGGCTTTTTAGCAAGGCCTGTGGTGACAGGACAAGGGGTGATGGTTTTAAACTAAAGGAGGGGAGATCTAGGCTGGATAGAAGGAAGACATTTTGTTACACTGAGGGTGGTGAAGCACTGGCACAGGTTGCCCAGAGAGGTGGTGGAGGCCCCATCCCTGGAAACATTCCAGGTCAGGTTGGACGGGGCTCTGAGCAACCTGATCTGGTTAAAGATGTCCCTGCTCACTGCAGGGGGGTTGGACTGGATGGCCTCTAAAGGTCCCTTCCAACCCAAAGCATTCTATGATTCTACGATTCTAAACTTCTAGCAGTGCAGCAACAGTCTCAATGTTCAAATAAAGTAAGTTGCAACACGCATTGCAGGATACATCAGTAGTTATTTCCACTTTGCAAATCAGTTCAATGGTATAAAGATAATCTATGACATATAATGCTAGTCAATAATCATATCAGGAAACACTGCAACAGTACCATTGTCACCAATCCATTTGCAAATTTTCAGAAAACATGTAAATAAATTTATTATCCTAGAGAAATCTACCTCTCTGACTAGTTTGGATAAAACTGGTTAATAACTTTGAAAGTTATTCTGGGAAAGAGGGAAGATAAAAACAAATTGTAAGAGGCCATCATTCAATGATACTGTGAAAAACCAAACAGTGAAAGTGTGTCTTTACAGGTAAAGGTTAATGAAAGAAAAGAAAAAGTGTTTCACCCAAAGATAACACTCATCAATACATCCGCTGATCCCATTAACCAGATTTCTCAGTGGTTGGAGTTGCATGGAAAACATAAATCAAGATGCCAAACTTCTACTTTGTACATTTAAAGCAATCTAACAACTTAGCACTAAATTTTAAAGGGAGTAGAAGTTTTCCAGTAGAAGCTGACTATTCAGGGGAAAAAAAAAAACAAAACCTGTAACCATCTCCATACCAAGTCATGACTTTATTTACTGATGACATGGGCACTGAAACTGCGCACAAACTCTGAAAGCAATCACTTCACCTAAAATTAGATACAAAGAAGCCTGCAGTGATAAATAAGTGGATCTTTAACAACTGTTGTGGTGCGCTCAAATCTAATCTCCTGTTCATTCATTCAAGTTATAACAACAGGCTGATACATGGATGTTTTGTATCAGTGCAGAGAAAACAGTAATTCCAGAATCTGTTTCTTCAGCTCAGATGCAAACTACAGCAACTCAGTCTCATCACTGCTGACTCAAGAAAGATATAAGGAAAAGAATTTAAATCCAAGTCAAAAGTATAAGAACCGTTAAACAGCGTTTGTAACGACGTCCTGTAAATGAGAATCACTGACTTAGGGAAGAGCAGGAGAATCTGCAAGTACTTTCCTATGTCTTGAGGATAACGTTTCCAGTTTCCTACACCCCATAGAGCAGCATGTTTACTCTAGAGAATAATACGAAAGTCAAGTTTTAGTAACAAAGTGACAGAACACTTATTTCATGTAATATTAATGGTAGGACACAAGAAGTCAGATTAGAAATAGCCAGTGTATGCATTTCAAATATATGAACCACAGAAGTATAAAGGGCACCTGCACTCCTTGCACAGGAGCAAGGATATGTTTCTGTTGAGGAAAGTGGAGGCAACTTACAAAGCATTGTAACATGTCTTCCTCCAACTTCAGCAAAACGGGCTTTGTATTTAATTGTCAGCAGACAGCTAACAGTACTGTCAACTTTGACATGTGGTAACTGAAGTATTTTCAGCCCAATATTTAGCACTGTATTACTGCTTGTAACAATAACTGAAAACTGATTGTAAACAACATGAAACTATGATGTTTATGACTGTTTTCATTATTCAAAAATTCTATAAAAATAAAGGACAAATGCCATAATGTTTAAAATTCTCACAACAACAATAATCTAACAGCTACATTTTTAATAATGGGTAATGAGATCTACTAACAAAACCAACTTCTTCAAATGACTGGTCTCTGATGTAATACTTATACCATCTCCACCACCGATAGCTTTTTAGTGTTATAAGTTGTTATAAGTTGTTAGGAGGAAGAAAAACAAGATACTACAGAAGGGCGTAGCAAGTAGCAGTATTGCCAAAAACAAGCAGATGCAATTCCACTCTAGAAATAAACTGCCTTGAGTAGTCAACCAAGTATCACATTAACCCAGCATGAACGAGCAAATGCAAGAGCTAGTAGCATCTCAAATACTAGAAAGTGAACTCAGGAATTTAATAAAAGGTGCAGGGAAAGAGAAAGAGGCTGTTCTAGCAGGCAAGAGGTCAGATACAAGAATCCTAAGGGGAACTAGTAACCTGACGGTCAGCAAAGATGCTTCCAGTTAATTCAGAAATACATGAGGTTCATTTTTTCTTCGAGTAAAACATTCTCTCCTCTCCTCTGCAAATGACAAAGTGGATTAAAAGGAGCCAGTGTGTTCAGCAATCTCTTCAACAACAGGCTGGCACAGAAACAGAAGATTGTCAACGAAGTTTTGACTGAGGACCAAAGTGATGCGATGTGACATCCAGTGCCGCTTCTCCAAAAATTGCAGTTTCCTTAGGTTTCTGATTAGCATTGAAGTCACTCTTCTACATAATCACTGCTTTTATTAATTCTTTCTACCAATTTCTGCAGATACTACTTTTTCTACTTAAATTTCAGAACGCTCAGTGCCATCCCCCCCGCTGAGAAATGTCACCTAGTAACAGCAGTGATAATTAAGTCCTTTCTCTTACCATAAGCTGCCTCCTCCTCACCAAAAAGAAAGAAGAAAAAAGAAAATAAGAAAAAAAAAAAGTCAAGCATCTTGGATGAACCACTCATCTCAACTCTTTCTGTATAAAGCTCCAGAGATTAAGGGGAAATTGAAGCCTTTCACAGGATGAGATTAACCACCATCTCTCACCCCTAGCCTAAATGACTAGCTTAGATTAGATGCTTCTTTTTCAGATGATGAACATTAGGTGAAATCAAACACAGCTAATGAAGCTAAAAATGAGAATCAGATAAACTGGCTTCATGAAGCATTGTCAGAGGTACACAACAAACCTTGCAGTCAAAGGGAAGAAAGAATGTCCTTCCTCTAGTTTTTAGAATTAGATTTCAAAAAACAGGTAGTGATATCCAAAAAAAATGCAATTTTCAGTCCAATGTTCCCCAAAGCTTTAGTAATATATCTCAACGTGAGATCATTGAAAATCAAGGATTTCAGTACACACGCAAAGCAGTCTTGGAAAAAACCATGTAGCAGTAGCTGAAACCGCATACTTTTCCCCTGAGGCAGAAGAAAAGAAGTCTAAGTGGTTACCTCCTGTTTAACTAAAAAACAACTAGTACAAAGCTTTCAAGAAGCAGCACTATACAATATACTTAACCTGCCTGATCTGACAAGCGATGAAGAGTTTTAGAAACACTTTGCTGCAGCCTGAAGATGAAAGAATGAAACAAAGCTTTTCTTTTCATCTTAATGCGATAAACCAGACATTTAAAGTATTCTTTAATATCACACTGAAGATTCTCTAACTGGTAAATAAATTGTGATGGAAAGAAAAGCAGCGTTTACTATCAAAACCACAAGATTTTATTACTTGGACATCTCCTTGTCCTGTACAACGATCTCTTATCAGTTCATTGGAGCCTTGTTTTAGAAATATTTTGATACATTCTCCCCTCACGGCAGTCCCTCGCTTCTTTTTATTTTACTGAAAGTTGTAGTCAGTGGAGAGATAATTTGGATAACAATGTATTTTACTATAAAACCAGAGAGGATGCTATATAGCAGAATGACAATTTCCTTGCATAGTGCTATCAAGACTAATACTGGTGAAAGCAAACAGTTCTAATTTAGTTATTGGTTTTAAGTTATCAATATTTTTGATTTTATTCTTTAAGATAGCAAAATCATTCAAACTGCTGCAAATGACTTCTATTCTAACAATCCTTTAAATTACATACCCTTTTATCTTAGCCAGCTATCTGGTCTTTTTGACCTATAATCCCAGGAAGGTCTCTCTGAAGGACAAAGGAGAAACAGCTGGGGTTTATTCTGGTGCCCAGACACAGCACGGACTAGAGAAGTCACAGGCTGAAATTTCAGAGGAAATATTAAATAGTTCAATGCCTACTACTATCAATCTTGAGCTCATTTAGCTCTCAACATGAACCAAGAACTTGAGCACATGTGAACTGTGACTTCTGCAAGAACATACATGGGAGATTTCTACCAAAGACTGCAACAAATGTGTCCCAAACAGACATCTTCCTCTGTCAAATTCTGATTTCTAATACATAATATAACTGAAATTAATAAAAAAATTTAAAAAAAAGAGAAGGAAAAAAAGCGTGTTGATGGATAGATTTTTATTTAATTCTAACATGGGGAAAAAAACAAAAACAAAAAAATCCAGAAACACCCAACCCACACTGTCTTTCCCCAAGTCTGCCTCAAACATTTGATAAATCCTGGCTGCATTTTCAAAAAGTTCAGCCTATGGCTAAGCTCCAACTGTCTATGCTCAAAGGTCTACAACTTTGCCAGGATTTAACTACAAAACAATTCAGTACTCGGAACTAGTAAAAGGCAACGGCACCAATTCCATGCATAAATGCATAACCATTTTGTCCTTAAAACTCATTATTACATGCTGTTTTGCAAAGGGCTCCATGAACTGTGCACAATCTCTTTTTTCCCAGGTTAATTTTTGTCTGTGTTGTTAGAGACAGTTGCCCTGGCTTTCTTCATTACACTTACTACAGCACTAGAAATTAATACAAGAATCACATGCCAGCCACCAACAGTCGTTTTTCAACATGATTTTCTGCTAACTACTGGAAGATTCTGTTTTAGCATGCACGAATCTTGTGCTTCCACATCAAAAAGCAGGTGGTTCTAACTTTTAACTTGCAAGGCATTTCTAAGCAAATACTTTGGATATGCTTGTTATACTAGCTACGACAAAAATTGCTTTATATGTGTACCACACAACTGCTCCAAAAGATCTTTAGCGCAAACGTCTGCACTCAGTAAACCCTAATAGAGCACATGCAGCCTTGAGCAGAATAGCATGAAATTTAATTTCGACAAATCCACTAGAGACCAAAAAGCACACAGTATGCAGTACGTAAGAATTACCTGTTTCTAAGAGTATATAGAAACAAAAATGACACGTCTAAATGAAAGCCCATTGAAAGAGAAATTCTGCCTATCTGCAAAAAGCCACACACACAGAAAACCATTTGTAAAAGAAAAACTAGAAAAGAAGCTGACTATCATCACAATGAATCTGCCTCGGCCTGAGACCTAGTTACTTATGCATACGAGTAGGAGAGGACCTGCCAAATCGAGTGCTCTTTCTTTAAATTTCATTTGGAATATCAAAAGTTCTCTCTCAGCTGTAAAATGAGAACCCCTAAATAAGTGAATCAAATGTCCCCCTAATATTTGACAATATTCATGGGATATATTGGCTTTCTCCCTGACCCTCATGTAGGGGAAAAAAAACCACCAAGACACAACTCAATCCCACAAGCTCTCAAAAACCCAATTCCTCCATTTGCAGAACCCTTGCAAACCTCGGAATTCTTTAGTTCCCTTTACAACACTGAATAACAACAAATAAAGCAATAGCAGGAGCAGAAGGAGAGGGGCGGGGTGGGAATCAATTACTGCAATTCTAGCCTTAAATGCCTCCCACACATGGACCACTTTTTTCATACAAAGTTGAAAATGATCACTTCATCGCAATGAAAGAAAGAAACAGAGGGAGAGAGGGAGGGAGAGACAGAGAGACCTCTTCTACATTTGGCCTGTCCTTCCAACTGCACAAACTCAAACCAAATTTACATCATGTCAAACTCTGGGTTAACATTAACACAAATGTCATTTCTTGGAGCATATTTAAGTGTCTGTATTTCATGCAGTCCACTACTATACAAAGATATAAATAAGGCATTTCAGGGGGCTGGTTGGGTTGGCTTTTTTTAATCATTATTACTAATTTACCTTTAAAGTTCTTTTTTGTTTAGGGGGGAAAAAGTTAATCCTTCCTTGAAGAGCATAAAATATTATTTCAGTATTAGGGGAAAAAAAATAATTCTAGTCTACAAAAGCTTGAAGATTGTTTCACCTTGCAACAGTCTCCTTCCTCTCCTTCCGAAGATACAGTCCAGACCGCCTGAGCCTTGCCTGTGCTCTCCAGCTCCATTAATTGCACGATCGGGTTTACTCC
This sequence comes from Balaeniceps rex, assembly GCA_013401315.1. Lineage (NCBI taxonomy): Eukaryota > Metazoa > Chordata > Aves > Pelecaniformes > Balaenicipitidae > Balaeniceps > Balaeniceps rex. The sequence goes on from VYZW01017148.1 coordinate 22,624, forward strand.
CTTCCACTAGCACTGGCACTTCGACAACCAGTGGTGAAGTTGCTTAAGCAGCTGATTCAGGAAAGAAAAAGCTTAAGTTTGACATCATCTGCAAAGCTGTTCCAAAACTTGGTCGTCACCAAAAAGGAAAAGTGACACTACTGCTCCTGTGTGTGCTCCTGCTTCCCTTCTCTGAATACGCAAGGTTCAACTAAGGGAGATAAGCTGGTACAAAACTCTTCTTATAGGGTGTTTCTGGATGGTTTAGATCTCTGGACACCAAGTTATTAATAGGGCTGAGACCATTAGATGAGGTTAGTTGTAACATCATACTATAGCTTTAAATACATGACATTTGCATGAGAAGTTCCAAGACCTTCTGCCGTTCGTTCTTGTTCTACCTTTGGACATTTGTTTAAAATGTCTGTTGTTCCACAGGATGTATCAGCACTCAAAACGCAATTAAAGTGAGCAGCCCGAAGGTGCAGTCTTGATGACATCTCAAAAAACGATATTTCAGTGAAGAATCAAAACACTGCTTTTGAATTGGGCAAACATTGGGAATATAGTACAACAGAATATGCCAGGCACATCAAGGCTTTTGCATTCCCACCCTAAAAATTCTGTTCATAAGCGAGACGAGCATTCATAAGGTTCTAGACATTCCTCTTACACAATTATCTACCCTTTCCATATTCAACAAACCAAGTCTTTTAAACAATTAAATTAGGGCTTTTTGTCTATTCTCTTATACTTTCATCATGTCTACCCAACCCTCCATTAATTATGCACCATCTTTTTGATGAGGTTAATACTGTCCTTTAGAGACACAGAGTGAACTAAGCCCTCTCACAGCCCTGAACTCCAAATTACTATGAACTAAAACAAAAACAGATGTACAAGTTGCATTATTTGCTGGTTTTACCTTCTAATTTCAGTATCGTTTTACAAGGACATACCCAGCCACCTGAAAGCGTTCACAGAACACCTTGCAATGTCACACAGACAGCGAGAACTTTAATTTATGCAATACTTGCTTCATCTCCCATGTATAATTCTATCTTCCCTATACCCCTGCAATCCAGTGACATGAATGTCAGACTCAACTAAACATTTGCTGTTACAGTGACAGCATTAAAAGTTTGGCATCTTTAGCAGTCTAGTGAGTTACAAGACGTTTCACCTTTTGATAATAAAATACTTCCATCAATAGCAAACCTTTAACCCAAAGAATATCAATATATATCACTGAAAATAAGATTATCTCCAAGAAACTCAGTGACATCTAAGTGGCAATATAGCAAGCCACAGGAGAGCAGGAGTGAGCACTGCAGCATCACATATGCAAGAATACCCAAGAGGGCTTGCTCAAATTTAGATCACGCATCAAAAAATATATACCCTGAGCAGACTATTGCCGGGGCGTCAGAAGCAACGACATTCTGATGAAGCTGCCCTTCCTCTGCATGTCAATGTATTACACCATGTATCTACTTCCTTTATCGAGATCCTTTATAAGGATGGACCTTACTCAACAAGACTGCTGAATATTCTTTGGAACATATTCCTGCCCTAACAGCTACATTAGAGGCTTCCAAGATTTTCAGACCGAAAGCCTATCATAAGTAATCAGTATTTCTCACAAATATCTCCGCATCCCTTTGAAAAACCTGTCATGTCCCCCCGTCGCCCCAGTCAGAGGGAAATCAAACCAAAACCACGAGTATACTATTAAAAAAAAAAATTCTTCTATAAGATGCAAATCATGGCCTTCCAGACTACCAGCAGTCCACAGACCAGCTCAGTTTGTTGACTGGGGATTCCTACTTGATTTATTTCACAGAGGTTTTCAGTACCAGTTAACTTTAAAGCCTCTTTCTAAAGAGTACACAAAGCTGTACCTAGAAGAGGACAAAATAAATACTACCAAATGGAGAGATCAAGCCCTCATGGTTGCTGCTACAGGAAGAAAGATTGCAAATCCATGTCAGTGGCTGCAAGGAACTGCCTGAGGTTTAGAGGTGTCTCACAGCAAAGTAAACAGCAGGGAATCAACCCAGGCATTGCTAAAACTCTTGTTGTTTTCCTTTTCTAAAAATAAGAGGAATTCTCCTAAATAAAAATCGCAGAAATACCGGTTTACTTCATCTTTCAGTTCATGCAGAGCAAAAGTGTTGTTACAACAAAAAGGTAGATGAAAACATTTAATACATTAAAGGGCACAGAACTAACAGGATTTATTTGCAGAGGATTCTCGATTAACTGGCACAAATTTAGCCAAACTCTGTAAACTTCCACATACTCATAAAAAGTGGAAATACAAAACAATTCAAAGTTACAAGCGTTAAAGCAGAGCCTCCCACAACATTTATCATGAGGTATTCCAGTTTTACTTTTTTCCATGCAACAACTGACTATCTACAATTACTAGCACCATCAAGTACATCCTGTAATTCTTCAAATTAAAAAAAAAAAGAATCTTCCTAAAAGCCAGACAAGGAACAAGGGCAATGACTCTGGTGTAAAAGTTCTTAGCCACACTCTCTTGGGCTCCACATTGCAAGAGACGAGCCCAGGTGGTCACAATGGTCCCTTCTCACGTTATAAGGATTAAGAATGCTCTGTTGCACTGAGCAAACTTATTTTCACACCCTACTTCCAAATCACAGGATCACAGAATCATTTGGGTTAGAAGGAGCCTCAGGAAGTCATTTTGTCAAACTCTCCGCTCAAAGCAGGGTCAGTGTTGAGATCAGACCAGATCACTCAGGGGTTTATCCACTCACATCTTGAAAGCCTCCAAGGATGAAGCCTGCACAGCCTCACCAGGAAACCTATGCCTGACTGGTCTCGTCGTGACAAAGTTTTTCCTTATTGCCACTCTGAACCTCTCCTGCTTCAACGTCTACCATCTCTTGCCCTCATACAATGCATCACTATGAAGAGCCTGTTGCCAGCTTCTCAATAAGCCCCACAGGTATGGGAAGGCTGCTATTAGGCCTCCTCAAAACCTTTTCTGCTTGACCTTGAACAAGCCAAGTTTCCTCAGCCTCTTCTCATTCTCACCGGGAAGGCACTCCAGCCCCTGACCTTTGCTGAACTTGTTCCAGCTGATCAATGGCTTCTACTGCGGGGGCCCAAAACTGGATGCTGCATTCAGGATGCGATTTGTAAAGTGCTGAATAGAAGAGGATTATCACTTCCCTCTATCTACTAGATGTGCTCCTGTTCATACAGCCCAGGATGCTCTTGCCATTCTTTGCCACCTGGGCACAAAGCTGGCTCACACACACTGCCAGGGTGCTCAGCTCCTTTTCAGCACCGTTACTCCCCAGACAGGCAAGCCCCAGCCTGCACTGTGGCAAGGGGTTACTCCTTCCTCAGTGCAGGACTTTGCATTTGTCCTTGTTGAGTTTCATGAGGTTCGTGTTGGCTCATTCCTCCAGCCAGTCTAGGTCCCTCTGGATAGTAGCCCTCCTCTCAAGTATATTGACTGCATCCCTCCAATTTGGGGTGACCTGCATTGAGGAGCATGTACTCCACCTCCTCCTCCAGGGCATTGATAAAGCTGTTAAACAGGACAAACTCCTGCAGAACCCCACACGATACCAGCCTCCAGGTAGAGTACGACCCATTAACCACAATCCTCTGACCCTGACCATCCAACCGTATTTTTTACCCAACTCATCATCCAGTTATCCATGCTGCAACATCCTAACTTGGATACAAGAATATTGGGAGGGACAGTGTTGAACACCTTGCTGAAGTTGAAGTCAATGACACCTACTGCTCTGCCCTCATCCACAAATGCACTCATTTTATAGTCTGTCTCTGCTTCCACCTCCTGCTGGTCTCATGTTTACACTGAAACTCTATCATGATCTCCCTGTTTAACCAGACCAGCCTCCCAGTATATCTATTAATTTTCCTGAGTACTGGAATGGACCGTTCTCGCATTAGGAAGATGTTGTCCTTAAGGACCTCACACCTTTCCTGAGCTCATCCCTCAGAGCTGCCTCCCGTAGCATCCCACCAACTAGCTCCCTTCATAAGCTGAATTTTGCTCTCCTAAAGTTCAGTTAAATCCTGGTTGCATCTCCAACTAGAACCTAATTCTTCAAATACTCGTTCCTGTACATCTCAACAACGCTTCCTTATATGCTTCCGATTGAGCCAAGATACCCTGGGCCACTGAAACTCTGCCAAAAGACATGGAGACCAACACGACAGAGTACACAATTAAAAGGCATCACTCCACACAAATGAACATGGCTAAGAAATATATTTTTCTCCCCTGGAAGCATGCCAGGTCTAACCCAATTTCTGAGGCGGCATCAGCAGTGCTGACTTAATTACACACCTACACAATACATAGTACTTTATGACACAGGTCCTTCACCAATTTGTTTTCATGGGGACAGTATAGTAACAATAACAAATAATACAGTTAAAAATATAAAAAAAAAGAGAAATATCCTCTGTATCCTCAGTGTAATCTGTTTTTGCAAAGGGACAAAAATGGCTGTCTGAGATGCAGAGACTCTTGATAATTTAAGCATTTGTTCTTTTTTTTCCATAATAGACTATTAGCTTTTCAGATATCCACTAAAGCTAAAATGAATTAAACCATTCCCTTTGTCTGTTATGACTAAAGCTTTAGGTATAATACACACTCACCAGAGAAAAAAAAGTACTCGTCTGACCAAATTACCTTTCATCAATATTGCTTTAGGAGTTACAGGCATACTTTAAAGATTTTACACTTGTTAAATATTTCAGTGCATTTAATATTACTCAGAAGTCATAAAATGATCCAAGCAAGCTAGGATGCTTTAAGACATAGTATTTAGATGTCAGATTTCATTGTAAGTGTATGCAATTTCATTTTCCGAGCCCAAAGTAAAGTCAATAAATTCATCATACATTGGCAAGCAACAAGGTACACATTCTTTCATGTAATCTAATCCATTACTCCTCCACCAAAAGCCATCAAAGACTTGACTTAAAGAAAGGGCTGTTTTTAATAGCTCTAATGTTTCTCCCTCTAGACATCTTTATTTTTGTAGAAAAGTGTTATTTGTCTAGAATATATAAAGATATAAATGCAGGCTAACAAACTGTCAAGTTCGAAAGTTGCCCAGCTGGTAATCCAAAAGCCAGAGCCAGCCTCCAAACACCACCATCCTTGGAAAACTCTCTTCAGAAGCAGTGAGTGATCCATTGTCAGAAAAACAAGTCGCTAGCACCAGATTCATGAACAGGAGGGGAGGAGCTGCCTGGAAAGAAGTCTCTCGTTAACAGTGCAAGAGGCTTTACCAAGAAACCAAGCCCCAGCACTGCTGCATCACAGAAGGAAGATTCCCAAATTTGGGATCCAGCCCACACAGCCATCAACAGAGAGTAGTTTAATACGAAGTGATCAGAGCATTAGCTTTGACGCGAGTGCCCTTCCTGTAATGACACCTTACCAGCCAAACGCTGACTCTGACGAGCAAGATGTAGCTACAAAATAAAGAAATAGGTTGACTGTTCTTACAGCATCAAAGAAATTCAATAGTTTGTAATTCTTCGTCAAAAAACACTCAATGAAAGAGGAACGGATGGTACGGTAACATGTATTTAAGTATAATTTAATCCTATTAAATACAAATCATTTTAGCAACTGAGGTATAACACTGATTATACTTTCCTGGGGAAATACCAGCACTTCACCTAAATCACTAGTTCCTAAGGCAAAAATACGCATAAGGTTTCTCAAGCTTGCAACGGGTCAAGTGATTCATTAAGCCTTTCAACAAATAAAATTTTTTTTAAAAAGCACTATTTCCAACACACAAAGAGAAACAAAATAAAGGATCAGATATGTACATACTGTGAATTAGCAAAGAACTACTGGGGTATTACAGCCTTCATCTCTAGTAACCACATTCCAAAAATCACAGATGCTTATCCACAAGGCTACTTCCATAACCCAGGTTTAAGGGTGAAAAAGCAACAAGCACCACCATGGAAGTAGGTAGGATGTGCAAGTATTATTTCATATAAGTCCTTTATCCAGAATAATTTCTTCACCACAGTAAAATACATATACATAATGAGAAGGCTACTATTTAAAAAGAAGAAAGATGGACAACCTGGCAGTCCATCTACAGTCCAACTACAGCCTGACTCCATTCAAAACTTACTTAAGGAAGCATTAAATTCTAAGCAATTTTATACAGCAAACTACATTTCACAAGCCAGGTGACAGTTCAAGTAATTTTTAGCGCTGATATTTTCCTTGCCTTCACTATGCCACAGTCTTCCTGTTCCTGAAGTGGAAAAACAAACCTCTGAAACAGCATCATTTGTAAAACATCCTGCATTGGATTCGCCTGACATCATTAGACGCTTACATCTGACCTCTTCACCCCGGCGTTCCTAGAGGGAATTCATCTCATCCTCAAGTAGAATTCTCAAATAAGCCAGATGAATTGTCCCCCAAAACATCTTTTTCTTTTCTACTGACTACAGAGGGAGCCCAGCTCGGATATAAACACCTACACCATAGACACCTTCAATTAAGCAACAGGAAACCAACTTGCTATATGCTTCAGACAAAAGATGCCACATTCTGTTCATTCAAGTTTTGCTGCAAGGCCCAGGACTGCCACAGGACTTGTTTTTAATCAGTGTGTTGAGTTTTGGTGGGATTTTTTTATAAGTATCAAGGCAAAAGGCCCTTCGGGAATACTGATATCATTAATATTTCTGGAGCATTGATAAGAAGCCTTACTTGAACCTTACGGGTTTCACATAGTCAACAAACATAAATCACATGCCCCAACCTCTGCCATTGATTTTCACTCCTTCAGTAGCTACGTCGTGTTCACTGCGCTGAAGTATTTTAAATTGGAGTACAGGCTGGCTGGCAGGAAGCCTGTCTGATGCATTTGAACAGGCCTCAGTAATGAAATATAAAATGTTAAGAAAGCCATCATTTTGAGCCATCGATCTGTATAAACCGTATGTGACTTGTTTCCACTATTCCATGATAGGAAAATAGCATATCATTCTTTTAATGTTTGCTTAAGTATATTTCAACAGAAGCTCACTATACTAAAATTCAGTGTTGATTAAGCATGCAAGAATTTTCACTTCAGAACTCAATACATATTTGGAATGGGTATTTGCTTTTTCTGGTTTTGTTTTTGTTTTGTTTTGTTTTTTTAAAAAAAGTCTTTGACAATGGATAATATCTTAGAAAACCAAGTCTAATAAACAGTTGTGTTTTACATTTTAATGTCAGTCAGAAGAAAATAAGGAGTAATATAACTCCTCTAAAAGCCTACAATCTACTTTCTTCTTCAAAGGGAGATGAGCAAAAAAGTTAATGTCAAAAAACCATCTCTACGAAATGGCAATAACTTCATTACAATGCTCTCAAAAGCACATTTGATTTTCTTCCTCTCATTAAAAAAACAGAAAATGTGGGCATACCTGCACCAGATGCTGATCGGTGCTGAGACTGCGGTCTTCCGCTGGGTGAAGAAGGTTCCTTCATACGATCAATGACACTGTCTGACAGCTGAAAAATACAACCCCCAACCCAGAGTCAGACTGCATCTCCTCCTTTATCCCCACTATCCCTCTCCTTCCCCCAAAAATGAAGTAAAAATTTTAAAAAAGAGCACAGAGCCCCAAAATAAGATATGACAGCTGCTAAAATTTTATCAACAATGCAAAATAAACTTTGTATTTCCCTTTTTTTGTGCGGTGAGCACTCACTTCTGAGTGCAAACAATCAGGCTGAACAAGATCATTTTGGCTTTCACAGAACGCAAGAAACTGATATGACAAAATACAGGATACAGGGAAAGATAAAAGAAACAACACCCTTTGACACACTGCTTGTAATTAATCAGCCTTTTTGCCTTTCTCAATTATTTGGATGGCAGTCAAATACCATACTGTGCAGGTGCAGAGCACTTAACTCAGGAGGAACTTCATCCTGATAAAGCCCTCAAAATACTTGTGCAACGCAAGCGGTCTGAACAAGTACAGTCAACCACTAAGTTCATTCTGATGTTGACACATGCACACACAAATATACTGTCACAAGTTATGCAGAATCAAACAGAGAATAAGAGTAATGGCCAGTTTCAGGTCTATTGTAGCCCACATAAAAAATAAACAGAAGTTAAAGAAGTCATAACATGAAAGCTTTCGTTTTCCAACTTGTAACTTTCTATTGGTTTCCTCAAACATCAACTCTATCAAAATATTGTTTTGACTGCCCATGAAAATTAATTTTAATTAACAAATTCTTTACTAAATCTATGGTATGACATCTCTCACTGGCAGAAGTCTGCATTACAAAGATCTTGCTAAAATCTGTAATCTGGTATGCAAGTGTAAAGTTTCTTCAGCATAAATTTTCTTGACCCAATCCTTAAAACTCTCTACTTAACTCCACGCAGTTAGTTTTACGTACGTAAACAGTTCTATATATATCCCACTTTTGAATGCTCTATTGACTAACATCATTTATTTAGTGAAGCTACATTTTCCTAGCACCCGTGATATCATTCAGTTTTTATTCCCAGTATTTCAAGATCCAAGATACTTTAGAGAAATTCCAATAGCCCTTCCCAGTATTTAAGCATGGTTCAGAGCAGGTGAACTCTGCTGTGAACACTTACATCACTGTCACCTATTTGCCTGAGAGCATTAAGTGACCAGAACTGAAAAACATTAGTGTGCTGGAACAGGCAGCAGTTACTATCATGGTTCATTCTGCAACACTCCTCCCTGTGAGCAGCAATAAAAGACAACTTATTACCCTTCCTGGTATGAACTACAGTGTCTTCCATTGAAAAACTTCTAAGCTGCAAGATTTCTCAAAGTGTCTTGTGTCATAAACTATCTTCAGGTATACTATTGGCAACAGCATGCCATAAATAGGGAAAGAATGGGAATGCTTCTGCAGGTACAGAGGAAGTTGGATATACCGCATGTGAGAGAGAAGAATATGGGAAAGGGAGGAGCTCTCACATGTAGAGGTCAGGGAAAGACAAAACAAGCTCTTCTAGTTACACATCTCTCCTACAACTGTTCTGCTGCCCTCTTTGGAAGCCAGCCTGGGGGCAAGGCTCCCCGATGACACCTTCCTATTCACGTCGTCCTTCTTGCCACGACAGAGGCCTCTAGACTGCACCCGAGCACCGCGGCTCTCACCGGTCCCCTAAAAGACCCAGCTGAAAAAGCGGAACGTGGGGCGGGAAAGGGATGGAGGTCACTACAAGAGAGGGGATGGAAACGGAGGAGAACAACCGCGAGGCGTGAGGGGACGGAGCAGCAGGGGCAGGGGCCAGCAGTGTAGAGGCAGAAAAAGACGAGAGAGGGACCGGGGCGGGCCGAGCTCAGGGCAGCCTGGGGCGAGCCAGGCCCCGAAAGTCCCTGCGGGTCCCGGCAAGAAGCCCAGGCCCGGGGGAGCCCCGCTCTCACCCGCACGCCCTTCACCACCGTGATGTTCTCATTCTCGTCCGCCTCGAAGGTGACGCGCCGGGTGCTGCTCCCGCCGCCGCCCATCTTCGCCCGGCGCCACCAGGCCGCGGCCAGGGACGGCCCCAAGGAGACTCGCCGTCCCCACTGCCAGGGCGCCCCGCAACAACGCCGCCTTTCATTGGCCCGCCGCTCGACCCACCCCGCCCCCCGCGCGTAGAACCCTGTTTCCTATTGGCTGTGGGGCCGTAGCCATGGAAACCGCGCACCCCCCGATGAAGAGCGGCGAGGTACCCGGAAGGGGTGCGGAAACTTTTTCGGTTTAAACTTCACGGTGGCGCGGACTACAGGTCCCAGGAAGCTTAGCGCCAAGAGGCGGGGGGCGGGAGCCATGCGCCTGCGCAGTGCCCGCTGGGTAGTGTAGTTCTCGCCATCCGCCGCCTGAGCTGCGGCTGCCGGGCCGCGCTGGGCGCGGGGAAGTGTCGTCCCTCATGGCCCCTTTGGGTCTGCCGGGACACAGCCCCGCTCCGAGGGGACTTTAGGCATCCCCCCCGGCTCTGCTTGTCCCGCTGGGGCTGGGGGGGGGGGCTGTGCTCCTGCCCTCCTTCAGCGAGGCCGCACTGCAGGCGCCTCAGGGCAGCCCGGTGTGAGATGGGTGCCTCAGGCTTCTGCTGGAGCTCTGGGCCTGAGCTGATGCCTCATCCCTTCTTCCACATCATAACGGCATAAAATTACCATTAGCATAGCCCCTTTGGGCATATAATTTACTTTCCAAGAGATGAATAACATTAATAACACATAACGCATTTTCTTTCCAGCCTACAGTATAAACTGTGTCTGGATCTGGCTGTTCTGCAAGTGAAATCCCCCCTTGTAGATCCCATGGCCTATCTTGACGGCCAGAATTGCAGAGGTGCATGCTAGGAAGACATCTGAAAGGAGAATAAGGCGTTCTTTAGTGTATAATACCAGAAAAAGTATTGCATTCTGAATGCCACTGGTGTCAGACACATCTCTGAATTTCTCTAGCCTAAGTATGAGGCAAGAAGTACCTTTACATAGCTGGAATATATGAATATACATTGTTTTGTCTCTCCTACCATCTGGCCTCTTCAATTGTTTTACTCAATGAAGCCCTAGTCTTCTCCTAGGACTTCTTGATACCGGCAATATACAAATAATAATAACCATGATATTTGGGAAACTACCTTTTCTTTTTCCCCCTTCCAAGTCCTTCATCTGCTTGCCTCAAGGAAGGATAGCCTATTTGTACTGAAGTGACACCGAAGCCTTCTACTCCCCTCCAAGAAATTTGTCCCAAAGCGTTTACACAATGATCACAATGGATTATTGCAGCCTGTTCAACTGACGCATTTAATTTCTCTGAATCGATGCAAACATCGTGTTGGTTGCATCAACAGAACTGCTCACATGTCCTTGATATATTTTCAAGCAATTTTTATTTGGATGTAAAGTGTCTATCAGCCAACATTTCAGCAGTATCTGCCTTCCTTGGGGCTTAAGATATTGCTGAAGCATGGGCTGATAGCCACTTTACTACCAAATAAAAATTGCTTGAAAATATATCAAGGACATACGAGCTGTTCTCCTGAGGTATGTGACGTGATGTTTATGTGTGTTTTTATAGATGTTAAACCAGTTTCTATGAGGGGCCACTATTAAGAATTCAACATGCTGGTAACTGTATGTTTTTAAGGGAATAAATGGACTGTGCGTCTATCTGTCTTGATACTGTGTGAGCACCAACAAACTGAAGGTATTGAATTTTCTTTTTTTCTGCACTGGGAATGTTTTTAGGGGGTCAAATTGTATTTATTCCGTTAGTTACGTAACTGTTGTGGAAATGCCCATCTCCGAACCAGAAGCACCTCTTCTAATATATTTGTCCTCTGTTGGGAGAGTTCTGAGAAAATACTCTTGTCGTGCAGAACAGAAAGATTTATATTTAGGAATTAAGGTTTTAACAACAGCTATTTTCTACCAGGGGGTTTTGTGATTATTTTGTATGACTTGAAATTACAGAACACTGTACCATATGCATAGATTCCAGGAGGGTGAAAAAGAACAAATGGGTAGAATTACATCTCAGAATTGCTTTGGGTCATTTTGATGTGTCTGTAAGGTTCACTCACTGTAGAAAGAGCAGGACTGAGGTACCCCAGAATTTATGGCTCCCCTATAATAGGTGGGAATGAAAGACTGTTTGCTGCAGGCCAGAGCTATCTATATGTCAGAAGCTTTTCTCTGTGGACTGTCAAACCTATTTGAGAGCTCTTTCAAGGACATTGCTGGATGAAAAAAGTATTAGAAATTAATGTTAGAAAAGGCTACAACAAATTTGCAGTCCAAAAATCATTCATTAACGACTGGCAAATAAACTCATGTCTAGTTCACAACTCTCACAAGCAATCTGCAAATAGAAAAAGAACTTGTTCTGTGTATAACTTCAAACAATTTGTATGTTCACGTAAATAATACACTATACGTGTCTGTCAGTGGGGCACACAGGGTTGACTGCTATGTGGCATAGAAAAACCCAACCTAGTTTAAACTAACTAGTGCAGGCAGCAGCAGTAATCAAAACATCAAAACAGAGCTCAGCATAGAATCATTTGTTACTACTCGATAGCGTTAATCAGTCTACAGGAGTTCTGTGCAGCCAAGCCAGGCGCTTTTGATATGTGTGTTACCCCAAATACCTGCGCCCAGCTCCAGTCAGAGTAAAACTCTTCAAAGATACAGAGGATGAGGTGACATGCCCAAGGTCATTCAGTGCCAAAGCTGGAGGACATTGGTCTTCTGTATCAGTTCTCTTCAGTGGTTACTAGAGAGTACATTTCTACCAAGAAAAAAGATAACGCAAGAGCAGAATGACAAATAAAAATGTAGCAATTGATACAGTTCTATTAACAGCTTTGGATTCTCATTTGCTCTGAACCCATTTCTGACTTGTGTAATCAGAAAATCCATCTCAAACTGGTAAACTTCAGGTATTTCATTGTGTATCTGAAAAACGAGCAGTATTGTATTAGGTTAAAAACATTCACTTCTTGTGGTACTGTGTACATACCCCGCATGTTTTTTTGGCCAGATTATAAATGCTTGATCCTTTGTTAAAAAGCATTGTTGTTGTCCAATCTTGTTTGTCCTTGTCTGGACATATTCCTCTGTGGTCGAAATATTTCTTGTACCACTTAATACTCAAATTGTTCGCTATAAAGTATAGCCAAAGAGTAGTGAAGGACAGCGTTGCCAGACATCCGCAAACATATAAATCCTAATGAGCCTAGGAACAAGTTGCTATTAAATTTCTTGTCTCAAGACTTAAAAAATGCCATGAAAACACTTGATAGGTGAGGTGACATATAAAGGCTCATTGCACACCTGCTGTGAATTTTTACTCTGCGGAGGATCATCTTGCTCAGTCACTGCCACGGTGAGCATGTTGTACCGTATGACTTTACCTGGGTATCCCTTGATGGTCATCTATTCCTTAGAAATGTTCAGCATGGAAGGACTTTGATAGTACCTAGGTTCCTCCTTATCTTCAATGATCATTATAGCGAAGCCTGCAAGTTCTCAAAATCTGGAAATTACTCTTTCCTGTTGGATGCAACAGTCCACAATGCCTTCTGCCATAAGATGAGATTTCATGCGTAAATTATGTATCTTCAGTACATTCCTGGTGTGCCAAATCCTGCTTCTGTTGGTGCTATTGGCACAAGTTTCAGTATGTGTTATAACTGCAGGGCAAATTAAGCTAAACCATCAAATTCCTCTAAATGAGCTTTTCAAACATATTGGAAGGCCTGGTTATATAAAGGGCAGAAGACCTTCCCTTTCAATCCCAATTCAGCTCCTGCAGAGGCTGAATGTTCATGGCTCGTCTCAGAATCGATGCTTCAATCATTGCTTCACTTTTCACAGTCTGTGTTTATTCTCATTAGTTCAAGACAAGAGCTTGAGTTTTGCTTGAATTTTGCCACAGGCTCGGTAGCACCTTAGCAGCAGCAGTTAGAGTTGACACCATCCAGAGACTCAAATCTGCACGGTTTGGTTTCCCGAGTCATCAAGGTTAACAATCTGATCAATGAATAATGATGAATTATTCTTCTTTTTCTGAGCAAAAAAAGAGTTCAACTTATCATATTCATTGTAGGAGTGAGGCTGGATTTCTAGTTGGTGCCTGAGACGGTTCCATGTGACGTGTGCTATATGCAGACCACCACCGTGTCCTCGAGATCATTACTAGGGCACTTGGGATACTTTATTAGTCCTTATTTCTCTGTTGGCTACCATGTACTGTATATTGGATTACGACTACATGTACCACCCCAGAGATCCCTGCACTTTCCGCAGAGGGCAGCGTGGATTCCATGCCTTGAAGCACTAGCCACAGGAAGCTGTTGCAAATCTTATTTAGTTAATGCATCTCATGCAGTTCAGGACCCTCAGATTTACCTACGGGCTTGAAAGCATAATATATTAATATTATGTCATATTAATATGTGATTATTTATGTTGATATACTTTTATCTGACTGGTGTGGTTCACATCACTAGCAAGTGAGCTGCAGAATTTGTAGCCAGCCTGACTGTCATCTCCAAGACCAGATTTGATTCATGGTCTCATTTCCTGTTTTTCCTCCCACTGCTCACAGCCCTTTTTTTTTTTTTTTTCCTTCTCCATGGTCCATTTATTAAATGTAGAGTTAGAAACACAATTAGAATTTACTCAAGTCTATAATGTCTGAATACTAAATCTTTGGAACAATAAAAATTCTTTCCCAAACCTGTCTTATCTGGGTTGTCTGTTCAGCTGATGAACTCGGCCTTCTTTACTGATTGAATGACTAAAAAAGAAGCACCTGATTTGATCAATTCCAAGCAATGACTGTGTGAATAATTCTGAAATTCCCAAGCACTGCAAGCACAAAGGCACAGCAAAAATATTTTCTTGGCATTCTGTATACACTGAAGCTGAAAAACAGAAGTGTTGTGGTGCTAAGCACCGGTACACCAAAAGAAAAAGGTAAAGTCCCAAACCAAGGAGGGGATGCAGTCTCCTGCGGACCATGGAAGGTGTTCGTCTTGAATCAGGGCCAGGAAAAGTGGTTCCGGTAGGGGTTCTACCTTGAAAACATTTATGCGTGTAAAGACTATTGTTGAATATTGACAAGAATTCAGGCTTGGTTTTCAAAGGTTCCAGACATGTGCCACACGCAGCCCTTGGCCTGTGCCACCTTAGGAGGTTTTGAGCTGGAGTCTGCCTAAGAGCAAGAGCAGGAGCCAATAGAGAGATAAGCTAAGAATATTTCCCTTCCTCCCCTCACTCTGTAGCACATCGCAGGTGTACCACTAAAGGAAACCCAAACCTCTGGCCAAAAAAACCCATCAAATTATCATTTGTAGAACTGATTATTGGAACATTTGTTATGGGAGAACATCTGCAATCCAGACACAGCTGGGTGTATCGTAGAGGGAGCTGCACTTACACATCAACAGTACAGGTTTTAGGCTATGTTTTTTTTCGGGCTGCTCTCTGCATTTATTCTTTCTGCTGTGGCTGGTCAGATGAGTCACATGAAAGGGTTCCTATACCTAGGTTATATTCTCAGTTTGATAGGCCATGTAAATATCTTTTCCAGTTGGAGAGCATCTGAGAACATTTCAAAGTGTCTGCTATATCTTGTACAAATGGGTTTTTCAAGTTATTTCAACAGCGGTTATGACAACAACCTACTACTGCTTTTAGCTGACAGAATTACTCTTCTAGCCAAGCGCAAGGTGTCTCTGGTACAGAAGACAGAAGAATGCTGGTGTTCAGACTTCGCAGGAGATCAGCGTATGAGAGCATTACAAAAGTCGCACTGTAACTGGCTGGAGGCTCCGTGTTGTGAATGATGTTGCTGTTACACAGAAAGGACATGTCGTGGCCCGAGTACAGCTCACATCTCCCTCTAGAGGATGGTCCTCTAGTCTTAAACTCAAATTAAGCTTCATTCAGACACCCAAAACCTGAACCACCTTTAGAAATGACTCGTCATCAATTACAGAGGCAACCCAGGGCAACTGCATTACTAAAAAAGACATCTCAGTTATGTGCCTAAAATTAAGTGGTCGAACAGACTTCCACTGCTAATGGAGTTAGTCAAGCAAGCGTCTATGCTGAAGAAATCAGGCTCAGTCCCTCCTGACAGCTCAGCTACTTGCAGCAATGCTCTCAGCAAGCCTGCATTCATGATACTTTCTATGAAGACAACTATGAGGAAAAACCTAATCACCTGGCAGTGGTAATGACAGGCTCAGGACGCTGTTACACTAAAATTCATGTTATGGGCAACAGTAGAACACACCTCATGAGTAGAGCTAAGAATTTCTTGTTAGCCCAGGTAACATTGCAACAGTCTGGTAGTCCAAACTAATTAATATTTTTAAAGTCTCGTCAGTAATGCAATTTAATTTTTTATACAAAAAAAGCCCTCCTAGACTCTACCCCTTATCTCTGGTGTGATGCTCACCCTGCCAGTGTCCCTCCGCATCCCAGAGGGTGCCAGGATCAGTCTCCCTCAAGCACAATCAGGGAGGAGGTTGCAAGTCACCACCACCCTGAGGTCTTCCCTGGATGGAGTGTGATGTCTATGGTGGGATTTCTTCCTCCTCACTCTTGGGTCCCCCCAGGGGTATCATCATCCCCCCTCTCCCCATCACCTGCTCCCCTCTCCCTGGTCCCCAGCACCAGGGGCAGAGCTGCCCAGCGCCCAGCCCGGGCACACAAAGGGCTGGTGTTTGCTGGGCAGTGCCTGCCCGGGGCGGCAGCCCTTGGCCATGTGGGGTGTCCCCAGCGCTGAGCTCAGGCAGGTCGGGGATGATGCCCTTGGCCATGGGACACTTGTGATCACAGGGACACCCAGCTCAGGGCACGGCAAGCCCAGAGACGTCCTGAGACCCTGTGGCATCAGGTCACTGCAATGCCCGTGGCCTTCTGCTACTGATGGCAAAAATCATGCTATAGTATAAATGTGACAAGGTCATAGGATGAAAAATTAGACTAGCAAAAATACTCGGAAGAAACAAACGTGTTTGGACATAAAGAGCAGTCTTCGAATCTGACACAGCATAGGGCAGAACCTCCCCTCACTTCAATTTCTAAAAGCCTGTAGAAAACAAAGAACGAAAATTCAGTTTTATCTGGTTTTAATAAATTAAGATGCTTCTGCTAATACAGGGGGAAAAGGAAGCTTTTTGTTTCCACTTTGTGTATTTTTTTTTCCTAGAACTTGTCTCTTCAATACACAGAAAGGTCTAAGGGACTGCAAAAATGAATTGCTTACTAGAGGTTTACAACAGTGTCAGACAGATTGTACTGGATGCCGCAAAGAGATCCATGGATTCAGGTGATCATTGAAGGCAGGGGGTTGCCTGTCAGAGGTGGTCTTCTGTGCCTGGCTTCATTGCAGTTGCCTTCGTAAATACACGAGTGGCAGGGACTGCAGCACATAGCTGGGTTCCAGCTGCTTCAGTACAAAAGCAAAAGGATTTAGTATTTAACATCAATGTCAGCAGAAATGTTTCATGACCTTCAACAGGCCTCTGCCCCCTACGGAGTTATTCATCAGAAAACTTGGCTGGGCTGTAGCATCATCTTGGACACATTCAAGTGCCTCCTGCAGAGAGCATCAAGGACTCGGGGACTTAGCATTGATAGTCTCTCTGGCCTCGCTCCACTGGTGCCTGAGTCACAAGGGCTGGGAGCTGCATTTTCAGAAGCAGTTTTTTGATCATTATCTATCCTTTCTGTTCTGTCTGAAGAGAGAGAGAGATTTGAAGTAATCTCGGTTAATATTCACTTCTTCCACCTCATCATTAGACACCTCCCTCCTTCCCTCAACTTTTCTTAGCTGAAATGTACAATTCCTCTCCGGAAAACTATTATCGGATACTTCTGTTTATTACTCGTGCTTCCTCAGCACCTAGGAGGATCAGTCATGGTCTGCACAGTGGTCAGAGTGGGCAAATGGTGAACAACAGCATGGTTGTGGTGAGCTTCATAGAAACATGCAAGAGTATAAACTTGGAGGGATGGGCTGTCCATGGGGACCTGCGGACTGCTTCTCTGGACATCCCAAGTGACATGTAAACCCTTTATTGCTGAAGAGCTCAGCCTTAGCCTGGAGATGGTCTGGCCAGCATGAAAAAGGCACAAGAGAGGAAAAAGAGAGAGGAAAGATTAGAACAGAAGCTACTTTTCTACTACACAAGCCGGGATCTCCTTGAGGGAGCATGTAGAGAAAAACTCAGAGGTCATAGTGGATGGGGCAGTCGTTTACTATCTCCCAACAAGATAGCAAAGGGGGTCAGAAAAAATTTAGGGTGCTTGGATACCAATACTAACAGTCTTCATCCTTCTGTAATGAAAGTTTTACTATGCCCTGTCTCTTTACGTATTAGTAACATGGGGAGATCCTTCTACTTCCACGCAGCTATTGCCCTGAATCCCATCCCCAGTCCCTCCAGCAGACGTGAGAGAAGTCATCACGTGTTGGGACATCCCCTCCACTGTTACCAGGAGGGACCTTTTTTCTTGCTATAATACAGCTTGTTTAGCATGTCCAACATGTTGTCCAACATAGTGTGAAATAGCATTCTCATAAGCTAAGTAGGAAACTTAAAAATGGCGTAGGATGCAACTTAGAAATGGTGTAGGAAGGTCATTTTTGGTAGCTTGCTATTTAAAAGAAAAAGCAATGCTTAGCAGCACTAGACGTTCACTTCATTGAAACCCTTCCTACGGTCATTTCCACAAGGGAAATTCATGCCAAGTGAACCAGCCTCAATCTTATGGCTGATCTTTGGGAGAAAGGTAAACCTTTGGTCATATCCAATGGCCTAAGCTTTATTGGAGGTAAAAAGAGCAACATCACTTTTCTACAAATTGCCTACAGCAAGAAATATTTCATTTTTTCAAGAGAACTTAATTTCATGTATCAAAAACCAAAATGGAGTAGCAGTCAGATTGTTTCTTTACACGATTTTCTTGAAGAGTTTTCCCCAAGGAGAACAGAGTTCTTTAATTGAAATGTGCCTGTATTTCTTTTATCTCATTATAGTAGCTTTAAACAAGACGTGTTTTAGTCGTGGGAATCAATGGGGAAAAGTCCTCTGTTTGCCATCCAGGGTATTCCATTTGCCCTGTTTGCTTTTCCAATGGTAAATTTTCAAAGAGGCTGTCAGTTAAGTTGCTAAAGTGCCATAATAATTAAACAGGAGATTAAACAATTCAGGAGAACCGCAACTAATTTAAGGAAGGGAATTTACCTCTGAATACAGCATGAGTAACAGCAGTAATGGCATTCTGCCCCAAAAATGTAAACGTATTCTAGAGGTAGATGCAGTGCAGATAAGAGCCCAGGAAACAGGTCAGTGGTTAAAATAAAGCCTGAGAGTGAGTCAGAGAGCTCAGTGTTTCTGTCTTGACAAAAAGACGACTGATGGGTTATTTGGTTAGAGTGCTTAAGCACTTTCACAAAGAGCAAATATCAGAGCTTTTCAATCGAATAGAGGAAGGCGTAACAGAGGATGGGTGTTAAAAGGAGAGAAATTCAATTTACAGGACAGATCAGCAAGGCATTGGGACAAACCCAAAGGAACAGGTAAATCCTCTGTCTCCTGCCTGGGTGCCAATGCAGGGTCTCCTTCAGACAGGCAGAAGTTATTGGGAAGTGAATGAAACTTCATGGCAGGAGGTAAAAGTAGATTATCTAATGACTTCAATTGGTGTTAGAAAAACCATACCTGTAGCTGCCTAGGACTTCATAATCGTCAACTAAGCTGGATATCATGGACACATGGAAGTTCAAGACAAGGAACAGACTCTTGTACGGCTTTGAAAAGTTGGGTGTCTGCTCAGATATGATTGGGGGCATCCTATGGAAACAACAGGGTGTAATTAAGGGAACTGTGCTATCTCATTGCTTGCGTTAAACACCACAGCCAGTCTATGCGGCAACTGTGATTTCCAGAAATGCAAGCTGTCTGAGCCTCAGATGCCTCAAAGCAACCTGTCACACCAATTTCTGTCAAGTATTATTCCTTCTACCGGAGGCCAGAGCATTCAGCATGAGCAGCTGCCAGTACAGTATCTCTGGTTTGTTGCTGAGTTTGACTCAATCTAACAGAGAGGGAACAGTGGTCACGTATTGGCCCTTCCATGATGATCTTAAAATAGGAAAAAAGCATAAAAAAAGATTATGGGAATTAAAATGGAAAAGAACTTTGATATTCCCTTTCTTTGGCATAACCTTGGAAAGGATCACTTGCATTTGCTGGTCATGCCATTTCCTACATCAACAGATCTAGCCACATGCTTAAAGCAAAGCACGTGCTTAAATGATTTTCTTAATCAGGTTCTTATTAAGATATAATAAACCAACTTAAAATTAATCTTTCTGTACATGAAAAGCCAATGAATGAAAGCCAACCGTATCCTGGGCTGCATCAAAAAAGTGTGTCCAGCAGGTCGAGGGAGGTGATTCTCCCCCTCTACTCCGCTCTCATGAGACCTCATCTGGAGTACTGCATCCAGCTCTGGAGCCCCCAGCATAAGAAGGACATGGACCTGTTGGAGCAGGTCCAGAAGAGGCCACAAAGATTATCAGGGGGCTGGAGCACCTCTGCTACGAGGACAGGCTGAGAGAGTTGGGGTTGTTCAACCTGGAGAAGAGAAGGCTGCGGGGAGACCTTAGTGCGGTCTTTCAGTGCTTAAAGGGGACCTGCAAGAAAGATGGGGAAGGACTCTTTATCAGGGAGTGTAGTGACAGGACGAGGGGTAATGGTTTTAAACTGAAAGAGGGTAGATTTAGATTAGATATTCTAATAATATTAGATTAGGTAGATAATATTAGATATTAGAAATTCTTTACTGTGAGAGTGGTGAGACACTGGAACGGGTTGCCCAGAGAAGTTGTGGATGCCCCATTCCTGGAAGTGTTTAAGGCCAGGTTGGATGGGGCTTTGAGCAACCTGGTCTAGTGGAAGGTGTCCCTGCCCATGGCAGGGACGTTGGAACTAGATGATCTTTAAGGTGCCTTCCAACCCAAACCATTCTGTGATTCTGTGATTCTGTAGTAGCTGTTGAGGCCATGTACTGGGGAATGCTTGATCATACCATGTTTCTGCAGATGTTTGATCCCCTGTGGGAAATGTTTTTATCTCTAATGTACCACTCGTACGCCCCAGTGGTCTCAAGTTTGTGCGGTGAGGTCTCCAGCTTGTCCTGAGAGTCATTACGTTAAATTTGCTCTTTTCCTTTCTGGAAGAAAGCATGCAGTCAACTGCTTGCATGTGCAACAGAGACAATCATAGCAAAATACGGAGTACTGTGTTATTCACCAGGATGGACAAGAATGGTCTGTGAAATAGCAGATTGATTAATTATACATGACCCAAGCAGATTATTTACTCAGTGAGAGACTAACACAGGATCTTTTGTCTTGTTTTGAGTCTTGCTTGCTAATCTGTTTGATTTGGCAGTTTGTAAATAACTGGTTAATAAAATTTGGGAATATTAAACCTGAGTGGTGAGTAAAGGGCAGCCAATGCTTACATAAAAGGACAGTGAAAGAGCAAGATATTTTTTTAATCAATTGAAATGGGGAATAGGGAACAAAGCACAGAGAAACAAAGGTGGCCATCCAAAATGCAGGTTATCTTTTGAAAAAGCTTTAACATTGAGACATACATCCATATAACATATTGAGCTTAAATATCCTTTTGCCCGTTGCTCACAAAGCCATTTGAAAAGTTAAGCACCATTATCCCTATTTTACAGATAGAAAAAGTCAGGCACAGAGCAGGAGAGTGTCTTGCTCAAGATGACACAACACGCTCGTGGCAGAGCTGAGAGGTCCTCAGCGTTCACAGTGTGGGGAGATGCACTCTCTGTGGCGCATCCTGGACATCGAGTCTGATGCACACCCTCATCCTGTCCCTACTCCACGCTTTTGTTTCCAGCTCTGTTGCGTGCTCCACAAGGTCTCCTACCCTAAAGGGGACCACGACTGGAGGCCTTACAGTGAAGACATGTCTGGCAAGGACCCAAGTCTCCAGGCTCTTAAGCCTGTGTTCTGTAGTCTGAGCATTGCCCTCCTTCCACTGTAAATGAGGACCCTGGGGCTGAAACGAAGCAGTACGACCTGTGACGTGTCTTCTGTCAATTCACTTCTTTTCTAGGAAAAACAAAGGCAAAGTTTGCATTCAAACACAATCACATAAAAGAAGGATGTTACATAGTCAAGCACTCAAAAGTTCAGACGTGTTGGCAAGCTCCCAGATCATTTGCTGTGCATATGCATGATGGTAGAATGTTAATGGCGTGATCCCGTACTGTTTCGTTCTGCAGGACGCCTACCTTCGGTGCACAGGATAATGGTGTTCATCTAATGAGCAGGTATGTGATGTTTTGTTTTCACATTGTGGTTCCGTGTGTGGCCCCGTGCTTTATTTTCTGCACACTGTTCAAACCCAGCTCTCAAGGCAGTGATTAATGCTCTCAAGGACTTCTCCATGGCAACAATCAATCTGGCATTCCCTAATTTTCAAGTGCTTTACTTTGCAGCATTAACAGTGTTTTCTGTTAAAAAGATGTGTTGTGTCCTATATTTTTAATGCAGGGTTTTGGCCCTGGCTGGAAAGCTTAAATTTATATATGTCCTTTGATTTCAAAGATGCTGAGGTAGTAGTAGCAGGGTACTTTCCACTCCATAGGATGTGGTTGCTTGAGATAATTGGGAACATTTTTGTCCTATATTTCTATTTAGGGTTAGTAAATAAATGATTACACACTACAGAGTTGCAGTATCTGACAAGAGTATTGGAATCTATTTGACACTGCAGAAGAAGGAGCCAGGAGGTCCATACAGAAATGAATGGGAACAATAAGAATCAATTGTCCTTTCGGTCATAAAGTCTATGCCCAGCAGCGTGCCCTCAGTCAGAGTCCTGGAGGTGCTCCACAGCCAACCAGTATGTAAATTTGGTTTCTATTTTCATTGCTTAGAGGTAACCATCAACAGATGGTGTTTTGAAACACTCATAATTTTGGCTAATAGAGTTACTGTTGCCAACTGTCCTGTCCTCCAAGTAGCGATTAGATATACTATTATTAATAAATAACACCTAATAATGATCCAAACAGTCCAAGCCCTGAGGTCCTTAGTCCTCAGCAACTCCCACACTCTTCGATACTTTGTGCTCATGTCTTTGGATGACTAAGTGTTTTACTGCACCGAGCCAAGTCCTTCTTTCTGATCTGCATTACCAATCACTATCTTTTTTAATACAGATCCTATTGGCATCCTCCAGATGAGCTCTCACCAATGGGAATTCCATATGGCCATTAGAAACAGAACTTGCTCATGCAGGACTCAGCCATAGAAACTTTAATCAAAACTTCCATTAAATTCCCAGAGCAGAGGAGCCAAAAACTCTCGCCGACTTTGCGTGCTCATATCCAGATGGCCCCTTCCGATTCCACAGAATTCATTTGAAGGGAGAAGAGAAATCCCATCTTTTATGGTTATTGCGATAACCTTCCGGATGTGGCTGGAAGGCGAGCCAATGACTTCTACCTGAGCAAATGTGTGCGGTGTAAGGCAAATCGCTCACAACAAATGAATTTCTTGTACTACTTACTGTTTGGAAACAGTACACAGTACACTGAGAAAGCAGCAGAAGGTGGGAGAGAATCCAACTTAAGGCCAGTCTTCAAAAAAGGTAGGAGGATAACCCTGAAAGTCACTATTCTGTAAAAGCAACGCCTACACTCGGTGAAATTAAGGGGAAGAATGCTGCGAGAAAAAAATGCACTCAGTGTAATTCTGGAGGATCGGGGAACAGCCACGTGAAGGGGAAATATATGAGACTGGAGTGACAGGTGCAGTACAAGAGTATAATTAAGCAAATCATATTTCAGGACTAAGTATTATATTATTCCAAGTGGAGAGACTGAGCTAAAGAAAGGTGCAAACGACTTGCAAGGCTGTGAAGCTCATAACGGGTCGTGAAGCTCCCCACAACCAGGCACACGATGCAGCCGGGAAATATTGTCCCCCTCTCACTGAAAGCAGCGTAATTTCAATTCTATCCTATGTGGCATATGCAAGATTTTTAGGCAGCTGCTTAAATAAATAACTGCTTGCTATTAAATTGCTGGATTACTCTTAGTGACCAGGTGGGACGCGCTGCCATTTCCTATAGTAGTGCTTCTACGTATATCCAGGCTTTGATCATACAGCCCAATTTCATCGGCAGTTTTGCCAGAGAAAGGACTGATGATTTAAAAACTTGGCCCAAAACTTCAGAGCAGAAGTGGCAGTAAACATTAGTCACTGTAGCAAACTAATTTGTTTTCCATATGGCATTTTCAATGGAGTGTGGAAGATTCACAAGTGAAATAATAATTACAAATGAGGAATACTTTGAAAAAAAATGTGTTTTTCTCCCTATGCATCACTTAAAAGGATTTCTAATTAAGTCAATACTTGATTATGCTGGAGATGACATTGGCAGCGAAATTATAGTTGGTGGGGTTTTGTTCTCAGGGAAAGATTGTTCCCAGGAGCAGGAAAATTCCTGCATCTATTCAGCCCGGGGTGCTGCTTAGATGTAAGAGGGTTGAGCGAGGTGTTGAATTCCCTTTGGAAAATCAGGTGGTGAACATTTTCTTAATAACGTTGTTGCTTGTAGTAGGAAATTTTGCTCAGCAAGATGAGGGGCTGATATTACTGATTAAGCCAAGTAAAAGACAGATGCTTTAGGATATCCTTGGATCTGTACCTGGCTAAATTCAAAGCCGACTCAGAGCTGGAAATTATGCTCCAAGGCAGAATGAAAGTAGCTTCGTGAGATCTCAGCTCTAAGATAACAAAACCCCAGAATACCTTATTCTCCTCCCAAACTATTGTTATGGGGGGAAAAAAAATGAACAGCAAAAAAAAGAGAAACATACAATATAAATGAAGCCGAGAATTTGTTAGTCCAATTAAGATTTTGAAAGGCTAATATTCCAAAATACCTAATGAATGTTGTAAAAGTCTCACTTATGATGCAATTTAATTTTTTATACAAAAAAGCATTCCTAGACTCTACCCCTTATCTCTGGTGTGATGCTCACCCTGCCAGTGTCCCTCCGCATCCCAGAGCGTGCCAGGATCAGTCTCCCTCAAGCACAATCAGGGAGAAGGTTGCAAGTCACCACCACCCTGAGGTCTTCCCTGGATGGAGTGTGATGTCTATGGTGGGATTTCTTCCTCCTCACTCTTGGGTCCCCCCAGGAGTATCTTCATCCCCTCTCTCCCCATCACCTGCTCCCCTCTCCCTGGTCCCCAGCACCAGGGGCAGAGCTGCCCAGCGCCCAGCCCGGGCACACAAAGGGCTGGTGTTTGCTGGGCAGTGCCTGCCCGGGGCGGCAGCCCTTGTCCATGCAGGGTGTCCCCAGCGCTGAGCTCAGGCAGGTCGGGCACGAGGCCCTTGGCCATGGGACACTTGTGATCACAGGGACACCCAGCTCAGGGCATGGCAAGCCCAGAGACATCTTGAGATCCTGGCATAATGCCCGCGGCCACCTGCTAGTGATGGCAAAAATCACATTTACCGGTTAAGGTTTCAGCCCAGACTCTAGAGCACTGGAAGGTTTGGATCTGGAGACTCAGTTTTAAAATATAAAATGTAAAATCTGAGGAAGATCTAAGATCTGGCTCAGGTCTCTGTTCACTTTTCAGTCTTGTAAGGACATTTTTTCTGCAGTGAGTTATGCAGAGATTTTCTATGTGTAATGGGAAGAAATATAAGACCGATTTGTTCATACTCCCTTGTAACCAAGGTATTTGACAACTTGTACTCAAACATTCATTTTCTATCTCACCAAGCAGCCTGAGGACAGTCCTCCTTGCCGATTTTCACTGCCAGTCAATCATAGGGAACCTGCACAAGTGAATGGTGCTACAGCCACAGATGACCGAGCCTGTGGAAAGATTTAGACCCCATGACTGTATTTTGGTTGGTAGTACAAATGCTGATTGTACTTTTATTTCTTTCATGCAACTTGGATCCTGTCTATTCAGATCTCTATACAAATTTGGATTACAGCTCTTATCTTTTAACGGTTTCTAGCATATGCATAGAGCAGCTGTGTCAGAGCCCTGTTCTGAATGCAGAACATCCTGATGGTAGCAGAGTGGGGCTGAATTAATTAAATGACCCTCACTGAAAGAAAGCTAAGGCCTGAAGCATCACATCCCATGGGGAAATGTCCACATGTCCACTTCTATCACATTTGCTGTTCGGGGACCTCAAAACACTTTAAGGGTAAGATTTTTCAAAAGAGCCTGCAGAGAATATAATTCTTTTTGCTCATTCAACTCCTTTTGGGAAGTGCACGAATCACTTTTTTTATCCCAGAATAGGCCATAGGCCACATTTTGCTGCAGCTGAATATCGAGGAATATTTTCTTTTTGCAGATGTGTCCACTCAGTAGGAGGTATCGCTGGAAGAGATGGCCAAGCCTTTTCCAAGATTTCCTGGTTTTATTTATATATTTGATCCTCTGCCTGGATAAGATCAATTTATACTGCTTTTACCTGTGTGCATTGATCGATGTGCAGAGACCCAAGAAGAACACCAAGAAGATATGGTACTGCTTCACCCTTGAAATGTTGGGTTTTACTCTAGTGCAGTTGGCTGTAAAGGTCTACCTGGAGGTGCTAGTTTGGGACCTGAACAGGCACATCAGACCCCTAGCTGACCTTCCAGAAGTTCACCTCACAATTAATGATTTGCATCTGAATCACTGAGAGCCACCGAGAATGTAGCTAAGACAATTTTTAGCGCCGGCGCTCGCAGCCAGGTCAAGTCCATACGTTTTCATGATGACCTGCTCTGAGGAGGAAGGTGAAAGTAGTCTTTAGTCTCAGCCAGTTTCCTAAACAGCATCACAAAGTGGTTCCTTTTGATGCTTCACATAATATCTCAAATCTGATTTCAGAGGTTTAGGTAATCCCGGGATGATGATAATGATGATGATGATGATAGTCTTTCATTTCTTCCTTGGCAATGTCAATACTGACCATTAATGGCTACGAGTTAACATCTCCAGCTTCTGGTGTACGTAAGTCCACCTGTTCTGGTGGTGTTCCTCAGTGTGCTGTGAGGTCCAGAATGGATCTGCTACACCGGCATCTTTCTTTGAGGACAGTGAAGTTTATTTAAAAATGCTGTAAATCAGTCAAACAGTCACCATCACCAAGACATAACTTTACTGAAGGGTCTTAACAGAAATTTTAAGGGAAAAGGCTGAACAAGATTATGGGGCTTTCTACACAAATGTGACCAATAAAACTGAGGCAGGAATGACTCCTAATGATTTTTTCTGGCTTATAGAGTCGTGCAGCAGAGACAGAGCTTGGCCATTGGCAGAGGCCCTGTTCCGATACAGAAGACAGATGGGTTATCTTTGCTCGGATAATGAAAAAGACAGGCAGAAATGGATTAAGCGCTGTATCTCCGTACTCCACCACAAAGACAACAGAGGAAATAGGTGCCTGCACTCATCTAACCCGTTGTAGACATCTGTTTTTAAGATGTAATACACTGTCCTCTGGATGGGGCCATTGTTTTCCACTGATGATAAGGGAAACCTGGGGTGACTGGCTTAGATGTAGACATCTAACATTTGGGTACCTAAGTCAGGGCAGATAAATCCCACCACAGGGCACTCATAAGCCTTGGCTGCCTTCTATCGCATGTTAGCACCAAAGCAGAACACAGAAAACACAGGACCCTGAACAGGGCCTGAGATGCTGGGGCACTTTCCCCCTTTTCACCATGTGCCCATTTGTATTTTGAGGTGGTCCATCCATTCCTTGTGTCTGTAGGGTAGCTGGCACATTGAAGCCTTGATGTCTTACAGCAGTTTTAAATGTTTGGGGAATATAAGTAATAATAATGGGCAGAGCAGATGCCAAGGGGTCCTAGTTCACAGGAGGGGTATTGAATGCATTTTTCTCTTCATACAAGTGATCGTGTGTGTCCTTCTTCAGTATCCATCTCTGATAAACGTGCACAGAGTTTCCTCTTGTCTGTGCAATTCAGTGCATGGCCCAAGCATCTAAGCAAAAACAACTCAATATTAAAGTGATAAATTAGAACAATTAAATATTTAATGATGGGAGGAAAAAAGCTACTAAAACCATAAAATATCTACAGGGTAATCTCAATTGTATCAGACAGAAATGTTACATTAGCAGAGATGATTCTGAGTTTTAATATCTTATTTGCGGCTATTTCATTTTTGAGAACATGCAGTGCTATTGCCATATAAATTTATGAACAAAATCCTGAGGCCACATTTGTTTTCTACTTATTGTTTCTCCTTGACTTTCATGACACTTTGGGATTGCCAGTCCTGGAGGATAAGTGATTTTGATTTTTATCTTCTGGTGTTGAATCCTCACCTGGGGTTTTTTTGGCTGATGGAATTCCAGGACTTCATGAAACTTCTTGTAAAACTCACAGCATAGACCGCTATCGTGACTATCAGAGACATTGTCAATAAGTCATTTCAATCTGCCCTCTCCCCATTCTCCCTCGCCAGGATTATGCTGCACATGACAGATTTGGTACATGGAATGCCTGAAGTGCAGGCTGCTGCAGGGAGAAGGACGAGAGACGATTAGCCCACATCAGAACACACGATTTGTGAGCAGAGGAAAAAACCTTGCCCTCAGGACCCGTGGAGAAATAGGCATAATAAAATTAATTTACATGTCAAGATCCTCGCTTAAAACACAAAAAGACTCCCATCAGATTTAAGAGATGTCATAAGAGGATTCAATGGTATCATTGTGCAATTGAAGTCCTTAAAGAACTTTGCCAATACTGTTAAGACTCTCTACACCCTTGAATGTTAATTAAGTGAGATAATACACACAGCATTATGGAAATAGTGAGGTTACAGCATTTCAAACGGTCCCTGTCAACTGCTGAAGACTCTGCCTAAATATGGCTTTGGGCATGAAATTTTTCACAAGGTTTGTCTTCAGATTGGGGCAACGTGTTGGGGTTGGAAAAAGATGCCATCGCATTATTTTTGGGTGCATGCGGAAGGACCCACCTATGAAACGCTGTCACCTCCGAGCCAACCGAGCGTCCATTTAACTCTTTGCATCAACGGCTCCCAGTAATGATAGAGCGCGGGAAGTGAAGGAGATTATGTCACGGAAGAAACCGCAGGAGGGGGGATTTGAGACGGAGATTACTTGAGCTGGAATCCGGCCAGGTCACCGGGGTTAACCCCCTTGCTGTTGCGAAATGCCGTGGGATCTTTAATGGACGTAGGTGTTGAGGAGCTTGTCTTTCACATCTCATCCGATGGCAGGAGAGCGGGGAATTAGTTTACTCTCTTTAACACTGGGCTTCTGTACTGCAAGTGTCACAAAGGATATTTCTTTGCGGGCAGATGTCGGCTGCCAGTGGGAAGCTGAGAAATGCCAGTTTTAATTAAAAGCTTTATTTTCAAATACAATTCAGAGATTATAAGCAGTAAGAAGGACTTCTCCGCTGGGAGGCTTCAATGTGCGGCCCTGAGCAAAACAGCAGTAATTGAAAGACAAGGCCTAATTCCCCTTCTCCCAGCTGGGTCTAACCACGAGGCAGGGACATCAATCCAGCCCTTGAAGGAGTGCTGGCAGCATCTCGGATTTGTCATTGCCTCTATTGTCGGAGGGAAGGAAGCCAAAGCAAGGCTTTTAGATCTTCCTATCCCTTTTCTCTAAAGTTGGCTTATGAAGAGAAAACAAAAGAGGGGGAAAAGCTGTTAGAGGAGAAGGCTGAAAGGCACCTGACGCATCTTCGCTGCCCGCGCAGATTCCCATTATAAAATTGTGTTTTCACGTCATTTGGGTGTACGCTAGCCGAATCCTGGGCACTTGCACCCACCTTAATCTACCCTAGGATGGTTCTGGATCACAGGGAGGCTTTTCTGGATTCAGCTTGCTACGGTAGCCTCACCCATTTTCCACCTCAAGCGAAGGCATAGCTGAAAATGGGACACCAGCAGGGATGAGCGGTCTGTGCTGCCTTTACCTAGTGGCTAGTCTCCAGGGCTTTTATTGGCCATTTTTAAGGAGTTCACTATTTTTAAACAAAAAATCAGCTCATATCAACAATTCCATCTGTTCTATAAATCAGCCTTTCCATACCCACCCTCTGTCTTTAGAGATTTTTTGTGGTGCCTGCATGTCAACTTCTAATCTCTTGGTGGATGTTTCATTACTCCTCACACTTAATGAAAGTAAATATAATGACTATAGAATCAATTCGCTCCTTTTTGGCTGTAATATAATTCCTACTTCCAGTTATCTACACACGATCCTTTTGTACAGGGGCAAGATCACCAGCAACGACCAAAGTAAGTTTTCTTTGCAGTTTAGTATCATCCCATGCAATGCCTGCTCACACGCCAGTAAATTTGGGTTGCCACCATGTGACTCCCCATCTCCATTCTCCAAGTCAGAGCAGAGTGATGCTCACGTTAGGTGTGTCCACCAAGTGGAAATGGAGCTTTTACCATCCTCTTAATGGCAGCAACTGTGTCTTCACCGCTCCTACGATCTTGTAGAGCCACTGAGTCACAGAACCATTCAGGCTGGAAGGGGCCTCAGGAGGTCTGTACTCCAACCTCCTGCTCAAGACAGGGTCACCCTTGAGATCAGACCAGATTGCTCAGGGGTTTGTCCACCCACACCTTGAAATCCTCCGAGGATGGAGACTGGACAGCCTCACTGGGAAACCTCTTCCAATGCCTGGCTGGTCTCATCATGACAAAGTTTTTCCTTATTTCCAATGTGAACCTCTCCTGTATCAGTGTCCACCATCTCCGGTCCTCCTACAATACATCACCATGAAGAGCCTGGTTAAATTGGTCAGGCATGATTTATGCTTGGTGAATCCATGCTAACCCTCCTGATTACTTTATTCTCCTTCCTGTCCCCAGAAATATGTCACAAGAAGAATCACACCATGATTTTCCCAGGGACCAAAGTGAGTCTGGCCATCCTGTATGTCCCCAGATCATCCTTTTGGCCTTTTATATTTTCAGTCAGCCTAATCTTTGTGGAAATTCAGGTTATCTTATCTATCCGCTTCCATTTAAATATGAGAACAGATCTTAATAACCACAAAAGCAAGATAAAGATGCAGGTTTTATTGGACTGATAAAAGAATATGGATTTGCTTTTAAAGCCATTGTATTTGGGCCAACANTTAAAGCCATTTTATTTGGGCCAACACAGCAGGGACATCAACAGTTAAAAGGGTGAACTGCAAGGACTTTTGTAGGACTTGAGGATCCTTAGATGAGGCTGTAAGAGGGCCAGATGTGCCGTGGATATCTGGGTACATATATCCCCAGGTTGTGCTTGCACTACGTTGTACGTGAGATGCAAATGACCCTTTTGCCTAAGACCCGGTTGTTTAGTTTATAGTGGTGTGAATTTGGAAAAACTAAATTAGGGCAGATATGCAGGGCTTACCCCAATGTATCAACGTGTTATCTGCCTTTCCTCCTTTTTTTCCTTCTTCCCGGACGTTTTTCCTTGCCTCTTTCAAGCCCCACTGCTGTTGTACTATATCAAGTTCTGTACATATATTTAAATGTAATAAGATAGATTACAAGAATTGATTTTCCCCAGGGTCAGGTCGATAAGACTGTATAAGCAGGGAATATACAATGGTTCAGAAAGAGCTAGCTGTAGTAGATTAATTAATGATATGCAGTATAGAAACATCCAAGTAACCATGGCTCCTCTCAGCTCACCTGAGCTATTAGCTGAATCCCTCGCAGGATTGAACGGCTTGCTGCCAACCTAACAATATACAAACTTCTCTTGGAGAAATCACAGCAGTGCCAGAGCTTTTGAAGATCCAAAGGTTACTTTGCCCTTACTCTTTCAAGGAGAAATCACAGTGTGAAGTAAATAAACTTTTGAACAGCACAGCACAGCACTGACCTACCTAATCTTTATTGCAATCTAACAGGGAAAATAAAAAACCCGCTGTAAATTCTTACTCACTTTTTATTTCCCACAGATATTCAGCTTTTGGAAACAACAGGAAAAAAAAGAAAAAAAAAAAGAGATGCTGCTTTTTCTGGCAGTATTGGAAAAAAAATATTGGATCATCTGTATGAACTAATATATTTTTATTAAAGAGGTCTGATGGTTAGAAGAGGATTAGGAGATGTGAGTCCTGTGTTCCCTTCCCAGCTCTAGGAGATACATGACTTACAGTGGGAATCTAAAGGGAGGAGAGAAAGGTGGGGTACGTGCTGTGTCTCCCTTA
>VYZW01017148.1:63819-77901 GCA_013401315.1 Balaeniceps rex
CATGTGCAAATGTGACCAGGAGTTGTTTTGCTTTTTCTACCAGATTCCTGATAAAGAGACTGAACAGCGACAGCACCTTTCACGCACATTGCCTTCATTAGCTCTGCTCTGGGGCAGTAACCTTTGCAGAGAGGAGGGAAACAAGCATCTGAGAGGAGCCAGGTCCTAAATTGTCACAGCAAGGTTCTCTAGTGCCTGTCTACCAGAGCCTTGCAGTAAATCTGTTATGCCCACACAGTCATCTTTCGCAACCAAACTTGTAGACCAGTAAAAAAAAATGTTTGTTTGATGAGAGCTATTTTCCACACAGGCTCATCGATTGCCATAATTATCCTGCCTCCCTAAAAGCCTGTACTGATTGCAGTCGGGATCAGCCTTTCTATAATTTTATCCCCCGCTGAAGTCGGACTGAGCAGGAGCTTTCAGGGCCACTCTGTTTATCCTGTAGTGTATTGGTATGGCAGGAACTCTTACCAGTCCTCTAGAACCTCCCCAATACTACAAGATTTATGAAAAATTGGCATTTAATGGTTTAAAGAGCTTTTCAGCCAGTTTTTTAATACTCTTAGGAGCTAGTTATGTGGCCTGTCAATGCAAGTATGTTTAAATTTAATAGTTGCTGTTTAATACCCTTCCTAGTTACTCTTAAAATTGAAAGTATTTCCTTATTACCCTAAGATATGAATACAAAATCTGTCTTCTGTCTATTCAGAAACAATATTTATGAAACTTTTCGGGTTTTTTTCTGAACCACAATCACCAGTTTTATTAGCCTTATTTGCT
The DNA here is from genome assembly GCA_013401315.1 of Balaeniceps rex. Lineage (NCBI taxonomy): Eukaryota > Metazoa > Chordata > Aves > Pelecaniformes > Balaenicipitidae > Balaeniceps > Balaeniceps rex. Next base: position 64,603 of record VYZW01017148.1, read on the forward strand.
ATCATGCATATCCTGAAGGTTTCATTTCTTTCTGACATTTTTACGTCAGCCTTGTTATTAAGACACCTCATTGTCCTTAGTTCCCTCAGCCACAGGTTTGTTGTTGATATCTTTACATTCTCTTACTGAATGCCAATATTACCTAGCTGTTGGTACGTGCTATGGGCCATTAAGCTGACCTCTTTGATGATGCTATTGCCCCAAATCCCAATATAAAAAAGACCCTACTACCACCTAGCATGCAGGATCTTGTGTCGCTCCTAGCTCTTGCTTTGTTTGGCTTTTCCACTTGCACGGTGCCAATGTATGCTCTCCCTATAGCACGTGTGAAAACACAGCGGAGCATCATAGTGTTCCTGAAGATATCCCCAGTGTGCCATGAACACTGTGTATAGCTCTGTATTCCCGGTCTTGGAAAGGATAAAGTGGAGCTAGAAAAGGTTTAGGGAAGGATGATAAGCAGTGGGATGGCGTCCATGGCAGGAATGGTTCAAGAGGGCAAAGCCAAGAAAATGGCTAGCAAGTAGCTTGTGCTTTAGACTAGCTTATTTTGCGCAAGTCAAGTATTGCTTAAGCTGTATCTGAAATTTGAAGCTGATCTGTCTGGCAAACCTACTGATGTCTACATTGTCAAAATACATGACACAACATTTCAGTTCTCCAAATTTCCATTACTTTCACTGCCTTATTTTCTTTCTTTTCCTCCTACACCAGGATGACACTTTTGAAGCGTACTTGTAAGAGCATAATTTGATCAAATGATCTGAGGGAACTCCCTATAGACATCCATGAGATCTGTTCTAAAGGTTGGCATGCCTGACAATGGCAATTGGTTTAACCCCAGTTAATTTTTAGATAATAAATATAGTGTGTTTTTTCTGAGTCAGGACTGTATTTTGTTTACACAGCTCAATCAGAGATGTATCAAATAAAGGCAGGGTCCAGCCATGTGTGGTGGTGAGTGTTCCGAGCATCCCAACCTCGACCAGAGCAGAAGGTGCTCAGTGCCTTGCTGGAATCAGCCTTTGTGCATGTCCTAGTGTGAGACGCTTTTAGGTGACTTCCAGATGACCTCAAGGAGACTGGGCAGGAATTCACTGGTTGGCTGATTTATGGTTCAGTACAGTAGATGCTCTGTGCTCTGAAAACAAGTAGGGTCAGCAGCTGAATCTGAATTTCTTTGTCCTCCCTTTCCCTTCTCCATTTGGGATTTCACTTTCTGGCTCACAGCACATGCACGGGAAGCCAAAGAAGCCTCTTTTGTTAGGTTAGTATTTTCATCCTAGTCCTGACTCACATCCGTGCAGGGTTTGGGCTCCTCTCCTCTGTACCCATTTATCACTCTTTTCAAAGGGAAGAAGGAAACTCTTGGTATGGGTGCAAAACTTAGAAGAGATCTGTGCTGCATAAGAGCAAGAACACAGCTGCACAAGACTCAGCATACTTCTCACAGGCAAAATGCAGTGAAGGAGAAGATGGCACTTTAAGCTAAATCAGAGATCATTATACAATAGTCTTTCCGTTCAGCTCATTCTAGGAGGAATATGTACATGCGGCAGCAGCACTCGGGACATGAAGAGCTACTTTGAAAGTAGATGTGGTTCCCGGTGTTTGAGATGATGGGTAGTGGAGAGTGAGAAAATTGGCTGTCCCTGCAGAGGTGCCCTACAGCCACAGCAATGTCTGTGAAATCACACTTCTCTGTCCTTAATGAGCAAGCAGCCTGGCCTGGCTGAGAGCAAACTCGGTTTATAGGAACCGTTTCAGACTGACATTCATTGCCCGAGGAGGAAGTTTCCAGGGGCCCGGCAGAGCTGGTTAGCAGCCTGAGCAGGAGTAGATGAACCTGTCCATATGCCCTTCTACTGTGGCGAAGCAGGAAGGCATGCAACCAAGGCCTGAAAATCACTAGGCAAAGGACTGCTCTGTGGGCTGCATGGCCACGTGTACAGGCATACGCACACAGTCATCAATGGGAGCTTGTGCAGGGTTCATGCTGTAGCGGGAGAGCTAACTGGGCTGTGAAAGTAAGCTTCTCTCTTTCAAACAGGCCCATGTAAATGATAGTTGAGGGTGTAACGCAGGCGGTTGGGTTCTTTACACTCAGCCTCANCGACAGCACCTTTCACGCACATTGCCTTCATTAGCTCTGCTCTGGGGCAGTAACCTTTGCAGAGAGGAGGGAAACAAGCATCTGAGAGGAGCCNGCCTTTCTATAATTTTATCCCCCGCTGAAGTCGGACTGAGCAGGAGCTTTCAGGGCCACTCTGTTTATCCTGTAGTGTATTGGTATGGCAGGAACTCTTACCAGTCCTCTAGAACCTCCCCAATACTACAAGATTTATGAAAAATTGGCATTTAATGGTTTAAAGAGCTTTTCAGCCAGTTTTTTAATACTCTTAGGAGCTAGTTATGTGGCCTGTCAATGCAAGTATGTTTAAATTTAATAGTTGCTGTTTAATACCCTTCCTAGTTACTCTTAAAATTGAAAGTATTTCCTTATTACCCTAAGATATGAATACAAAATCTGTCTTCTGTCTATTCAGAAACAATATTTATGAAACTTTTCGGGTTTTTTTCTGAACCACAATCACCAGTTTTATTAGCCTTATTTGCTATCATGCATATCCTGAAGGTTTCATTTCTTTCTGACATTTTTACGTCAGCCTTGTTATTAAGACACCTCATTGTCCTTAGTTCCCTCAGCCACAGGTTTGTTGTTGATATCTTTACATTCTCTTACTGAATGCCAATATTACCTAGCTGTTGGTACGTGCTATGGGCCATTAAGCTGACCTCTTTGATGATGCTATTGCCCCAAATCCCAATATAAAAAAGACCCTACTACCACCTAGCATGCAGGATCTTGTGTCGCTCCTAGCTCTTGCTTTGTTTGGCTTTTCCACTTGCACGGTGCCAATGTATGCTCTCCCTATAGCACGTGTGAAAACACAGCGGAGCATCATAGTGTTCCTGAAGATATCCCCAGTGTGCCATGAACACTGTGTATAGCTCTGTATTCCCGGTCTTGGAAAGGATAAAGTGGAGCTAGAAAAGGTTTAGGGAAGGATGATAAGCAGTGGGATGGCTTCCATGGCAGGAATGGTCATATAGGCTACACGGTCTCTGTGTATGGGGAAATGGGGAAAAAATAAGGGGAGGGGGAGAAATATAGTAGAGATCTGTAACAAGATGAAGGTCACAGAGAAAGTGAATAGGAAACAGTTGTTCATGGACTCTTTGAAGCCAAGAACTAGGGGACGTCAATGAAATGAGGAGGTGGCTAGTTCAGAGCAGTGAAGGACATGCTTCATACAGGGCGCAGTTTTAAACTGCAGGGCTCAGTGCTGCAGGATGTGGGTGCTGAAATTTTCCAGGAGCTCGGTAAAAACGTGAGTGGATAAAACCCACCACAGGTTATTAAACACTAAAATATCAATGAAGACTCACAAAATTCATTATCTACAAATTTCTAGAGGCTGGGAGAGCATACCAAGGAAGTCTGTTTGGGTGCTTACTCTCAGAAGCAGGATATTGAACAAGACACACTTTTAGTTTGAGTTGGGATATTTGTTCTTATGTTCCTGTCTATGCACTTGCAAAATCCAGGTCCTTACATGAGTAGGAAGAGGTCAAGCCCAACCATTTTTTTTACGGTGAAACAACCCAGTTTTCCCCCTTTCTCTGTGGCTGCTTTAAAACAGAGACCTGGCAATTGAGACACATTTCATATCGAAGCGAAAGTCACAATTCACAGCTTAAATTGGAGTAACAGGGCCACTGGGATGTCTTCTGAATGAGGATTGTCATAGCGCATTTGATGCAGACCTCAGGTTCTTCATGTAATGTGTTGCTCCGGCTAGGAAATGCTCCATTTGTCTTTCCCTTCCAACGGTGATTTTACTTGGTGTTTTCATTCTGGGTTTTGAAAGCAAACGGTGGTAGCACGATGTGAAATTTAGCGGCTGCGCATCCATTCTGGGGATGTCCATGTTGTTCTGACTAAATTAGTTACTCCCCAATTGCAACTGCAAATAGGAAAAAAAAAAAGAAAGAGCTGCTAAGAGAAGAGCTCCATTTTATTTTATTTATTTTCCTACCTCGCCTGACTAAGTGCTCTGACATATTGCCGCATGTTCCCAGCATGTAACATTAGGGTAACACAGTCTGTTAAGTTGGATCACATCAGCCTAGGTCATAATGGTATCTAACATGACATGTTATGACACAAAGCACTTCATTATACAATGGAGTGCTTAACTTTGCACATAGACACATCTCTATTTAGACCAGACCGCGCTTACAGTGGTTGTGCTATCAACAAGTATTCCTTGCGAGGTATCCGCATCCCCACATTAAACCAGGCAAGCTGTGAAGCTAATCTTTGTTTTCTTCTGTGAAGGAGGAGAAGTTTCGCTAGTGCGTGACTCAAAGCGCCTAACGTAAGCTACTGCGCAGCAGTGCCCTTGGAGAAGCCAGTCTCTCTCCGCTGCCTGTAGAGACAACTCCGCCAAAGTAAATAAATACATCAGCGGGCTTTTTAGTATTTGGATACACATTTCAGACTAGTATTATCAAATATGATATCTAAACCAGTATCACCCTGGCTCAGCATCAATGCAACGAACAGGAATGTTGTCGGTCTTCTTCCTCCCTCTCCTCATTTCGTCTGGTTTATTATACCACTGTTATTCTGGGTATCCTAACTGCTTGGTTGCTGCTGAAAGTTAAAGCTATGTTCATGTATGGTGCACCTGCTGTTTTGCTGAATATATCAAGCGTGTCCATGTAGAGTACACCTGCTGTGCTGGCCTAATGGCAACAGGGCACCACTGACACTTCTGATCCACTCCAGCTGTTCTTGGCGTGCCTCCGAGAAAGACGTCTTTGATGGGTAGACATGTTAGAAAAGTTGGACAAAAAAAAAAGGCAGAAACGCCAACTAAAATAGTCGCATGGCAGATCAGCTGGGTTACATCATTATTACTTAAATTACCCACTTGTGGAAGCAGCAAATACAGTTCTGGGAACAACGCGGTCCAGGTGGAATTAAGCACAAAACACCTCCTACACTCAGAGATAACTGACTGTATCTGCATGGAGCGCGTGTAGGAGCTACTGCTTTCTGCCAGTTGACATCTGAAATTATTACTACTATTTGTCACTCTCCTAGTCATAAAACAAGGTACTGAGTGTTTTGCAGAAAAGAGATGTACCTTGCCCAAAATAGATGCACCTGGGCCACTTACAATGAAATCAGTAATCCATTACAGGATTGCTTTTCCCTGGCTGAGAATACCAAGCAGAACCAGACAATTAAGCATGTCGTAACCTGCTCTATAGCCTTTGACCTCCTCAGAAGTCATGAAAAGCAAGTGAAGCATCTCAGCATGTTGAAAGGGTCTGGGCAATACGGGACACAGACCAGGATGCTCAGCATCGGTTGCATATCTCAACATACTTTGTTCCGGGAATAGCATGTGCCTTGTCATCAGTGCTGCGATAGCAAAATTTTAGGGATTGATGAAGCAAAGATAGACAGTGGCATATTGATTTAGGAAAGGTGGGAAGGTAATTTAGCTGTCAGGACAAATAAGGGAGGGGTGGAATTTTGCGGCATTAAGTAGAATAGGGGAGAAAAGGGAAGTCAAACATGATCTTCAGTTTAATCAGCCAGAATGCAAGAAAAAGAATGGTGTTATTAAGTGTATTAGTTAACAGAGGTAATAGAAAGAGTTTAGAGGAAAGTGAGTCCTTTGGGAAGCTTGATCTGAATTCTATGGTTTCTGAAGTGCCCCAGTGGAAATTCAAATAAAGTTGTAAACAACTGCAGATGAGTGAATGGTGAAAATGAATGATGGAATAAACATGGCCCTGACTATGAAATGAGGTCTGCCAAAGCAGATAAATAAGTCACCTAATTTGCGCTCCCCAGATGAAATAATATGCAAATTGAGACCTCAGAAAGATGGTGGAAGATGCAAGTCAGAAGATTTGGACTGGAGAACAAAAGACAGATTCCTGCAAGCCGTTGATGTACAGGACAGTTTCAAACCTGCCTGAGACCGAAACTACCAGTTGATGGGTAAAAAAAACCTGAAGAAAGATTCCAAAATATAGGAAAAAGTGGGAGGAAGAAGGGGGTAGCTGCGGAGAGAGAAATACTGAGAGAGCATCCAGAGAGGTGACAGTGACGCCAAGTCGCAGAAGCCAAAAGAAAGCAAGAAGTTGCAGTCCAAATTTCATTTAGAGAGCCTACATTATCGTACATTGTGCCCAGACAGAAAAATTAGCTCTCCTCTTCTGCGTGCATCAAAAAGCAGCAGTGGTTCGACAGCCAGGGAGAAGCAATATCACCAGGGCCTTGAGAAGCAGGGTATGGATTTAATGCGTGACGGAGAGCAGAGTTTAATGAGGGCTTCTTGGACAGCGATGGTCAAGGTGCTTTCCCAAACTGAAAAACTCAGCTGAGTGGCCACCAGCTCTTTTCCCCTGCTACTCACAGGAGCAGATTGCTGGAGATGTGAGCCCTGACCCTGCAGCTGCTCCACATGGACAGCAGCAAGGTCTTTACCCTCCCCAGCCAGGATTTTCCTTATTTGTTTCAGTAAGGACTCAATAGAGCAGCCAGCACGGACAATATTCATTTCACCCTGTCCCTTCTAAAAACTTCCACACTGGTAGTAACTTGCAGGCAGAGAAGTGCCACTTGGTGACTTCCAGCTGGAGCAGTCTGGGCTGGGGCACGGCCAGGATGAAGATGCAAACGGAAGAGCATGCCACCCATAAATCCCATTACACGCTCTGCGATTAAACCCAAGTGCCAGCAATCATCAGCGTGGACATGCCACGTGGCTAGCGCTGCCGTGACCAAAGCAAGGTGCTAAATTGGTCTGATTTAGCTGAAATCACTAGTATATCTGACTAAAAAATACATGATTATAACTGCTCCTCTGTGTGTCTTTCCATGTTCATTTGAAAGAAGTATGGCAGATCATAAAACACAGCAACATCCCCCAAGCCCAGAGGGTTTAATGAAGAATTAAGGAGATTGTAACGGCATAGCTGAAATAATAGGGAGGAAATTGAATTATTCCACCCATATTAAATGCATATATTCTTGAGCATTTCTGCCAAAATTACTTTGCTAACCCATGGTGTGAAATACAGTCTGTTTTCACATGGGTGCATTAAACAAAGATGCCTGCTACAGTACAACAGCTTTGAAGAGAACGGAAAGGCATCAGGATGAAAAAGCGCTCCCGACGTATGGTTATATCAGCTCTAAATTGTCTCACAGCTGTTTCTAGCTCCATTAGATGGAAGACTGGGTAATTTATAGAAGTCATTTTTAACAATTTGATTGTTGGTATATATCTGCTGAATTGATTGGCTGGGGAGACAGATCTTTATTTTTATAATAGCAATAACATCCTTTGCAGATTACTGCTCAATTTATCCCTGATGTTAACGGTGCTAGCCAGCAACTATCCATTTATATTATGCTGTTATTTCTTAATTATCAGTCTAATTGTAGAGAAGAGCAGAGCCCAGGATGCATGAGATTGGCTGGGCTGGACAAGAAACCACAGAAGCTGGGGGTCCGGCTCTTTCTCTTTTGATATGCTCACAGCTCTGGCTGAGATCAGTGAGATTGAAACGCTCAAGCTTGTTCATTGGGTTTTTTTGAAGTTTGCTAATCCTATGTGGGCTAGAGTGATATTTCCCACTGAAGTCAACGGGAGTTTGGTTACAGATGCCACTGACTCACATGACAGCCGGCTGAACATGAGCCAGCAGTGTGCCCAGGTGGCCCAGAAGGCCAACAGCATCCTGGCTTGTATCAGGAATAGTGTGGCCAGCAGGACCAGGGCAGTCATCCTTCCCCTGTACTGGGCACTGGTGAGGCCGCACCTCGAGTGCTGTGTTCAGTTTTGGGCCCCTCACTCCAAGAAGGCCATGGAGGTGCTGGAGCGTGTCCAGAGAAGGGCAACGAAGCTGGGGAAGGGTCTGGAGCACAAGTCTTATGAGGAGCGGCTGAGGGACCTGGGGTTGTTCAGCCTGGAGAAGAGGAGGCTGAGGGGAGACCTTATCGCCCTCTACAACTACCTGAAAGGAGGGTGTAGCGAGGTGGTGGTCAGTCTCTTCTCCCAAGTAACAAGTGATAGGACGAGAGGCAATGGCCTCTAGTTGTGCCAGGGGAGGTTTAGATTGGATATTAGGAAAAATTTCTTTACTCAAAGAGTGGTCAAGGATTGGAACAGGCTGCCCAGAGAGGTGGTGGAGTCCCCATCCCTGGAGGTGTTCAAAAAACGTGTAGATGTGGCACTTTGAGACGTGGTTTAGTAGGCATGGTGGTGTTGGGCTGATGGTCGGACTAGATGATCTTTGAGGTCTTTTCCAACCTTAACGATTCGATTCGATTCGATTCGCTTCGCTTCTATTCTGTTCTGTTCTGTTCTGTTCTGTTCTATTCTAATGTACCCGCCTTTGCATCTAACGGCGCTGGAGGTGATCATCTTGAAAAAGAAAGAGCTTCCTATTCAAATCAGAAGTCTTCGATAAGCACATGCGGATGTTCATAGATGACCAGACCAGTGGGCTGTGTAATTCCTGACGCTGTCTTTGAGGGTAGCCAGTGCCACTTGACTCCCAGGAGGCTCAGCTGTGAACTGCTATATGTCTTGGGATGAGTTTGTTCCTGGCCTCTGAGAGTCAGGATGTGGTTTACACCTTGAGGCTTGAAGATACATGGTCTTCTCTGAGCTCTTTTGGAAATGTGCATTTATTGCAACTGCCTGTTTTAATTTAACAAAATAGTATCCACGCATTTGGGTTCAGTCCTCCAAATCTCCAGGCCTCAGCACTATCTTGTGGCAGTGAGATTTGTAGATTAACTACAATATCATTGATAAAATACCTTTTTACCTCACCTTTGAATTTGTCGCCTCTCGGTTTTGTCCCCCTGCTCTCATGGGATGGAAAACAGCTGGAAGTCTCACTCAGCTCTCCACAGGCTTTTTGTTTTTTCTGCATATTTCTGTCATCATTAAATACATTATCAACCTGAGGTACAGTTGTCTTCTGCATTTTTAGTCACTTAAGAGGAGACATCACTCAGTGGAATAGATAAAAAGCTCAAGAATTCCCCAAATTCCAGCCTAACTTCCTATGTTTTGTGCTGTTCAAACTCTAGGCCTCAGTAGCTGAAATTCTTCTCTCAGGTGCTAGTTTCAAAAGCCAAACCCCAGGAATGGTATTCAGAGTTTTCCTGACCTCAGTGATTGTTTTGTTTAAGCAAGAATATGGTGAGAAGGGGTTCAGTTCTTAGTCTGGTAACCGAGGGAGTCTCTGAAATACTCTGGTTTTATCAGAATGAAAGGATGGAGGAAAGCAGGGAGAGAGTCTGCTGCAGATTGGTGGCAAACTTGCTGAAAATTAATGGAATGAACAATTTTTTTCTCATTTTGGACCTTGGAAATTTTGAAGCAAGAAGGAAAAGCTACTAAAACAGCAGTTACTTATCCCCCTCCTGCTCGGAGTGAGTTAATAGTAGCTTTATAGCAAGCGCTTAAAAATAGTGGCATCATTTACCTTTGGTGCTATTTCTGGAGAGGTCTTATCCCTCCCTCTTCATGTCACACCCAAGTTTCTTCCACTCAGACAGCCGGTAACACTGCTAATTTATGTCACACGCTCTTCATTCTCTTTCATCTTTTCCTCAAGGGGTGAACTGTTATGTGTTGGGAAGTATTTTCTTTTCAGAGGTTATTGTTAACCCTTGGGTTGTTTGGGGATAGTTGGGATCAGGATCAGAGACTTGGTTTGGTTTGTTTTTTTTTTTAATAAGCATGTATTCTGTATGTATTAAAAAGAATAGTGTCCACATTGCTTAAATGTCACTGAGCCCAGCAGGCTTATGGTGACATCAATGGCTCAACTCTACACATGGGCAAGCTCCCCTGGAGTTTATCGGTACAAATCAAAACAGTCTCCACTCAGCTGGTAATCCATGGCTTGTAAGTGATACTCAAATCCAATTTATTAAAAACACATTTGTTTTTCAAGCACACCAGATTCCTGATTAATTTCCAGCACTGTGGGTTATTTAATGCTGTAGGTCTCATTGTCATTTTTGATTTTCCACAGCGTGCTTGATTGATAGAAGCTATTGTGGGCCTGTTCTTTGAGCACATTGTTCTTGTCAAATAACAATGGGCATCTTATTGATGAAAAGTCAGTGTGCCTTTTATATATGGCAAAATCATCATGCAAGCTTTGGGACCGTGTGCCGAGCATATGCACAAATGAATGAAGGAGCGGTAAATTGCGCCAGGAAAGTTTAATATTGTAGAGGAGTTACCCTGCCAGTTGAATAGCTAAATTCAGCTGGCGTAACATACCCCAGCAATCCATGACTCAGATGTTAATCAGCGTTAGATGCTCTTTTTATTTTTATGCTACTGCTGAATGTTACAAAATCAAGTGTCTTGTACCGAGAGTGCAAATCAATTTTAAATTAAATTAGCCTTTTGTTTGGAGGGCACTTGGGATTTGTTTGGGTTTTGATAGCTGCCCCCACAATGGCTTTGTAAATCGCAATGTGGTAGAGGGGAAAAGAAGACTCTGCTTGGTCCTTTGGTTCATCCTTCTGCCACCCGTAGGATTTCACCCCGTACAAAACAATCCCCTGTGCCCCTTGGAGAGCTAAATCCCCCCCATGTGCTCTCTCTGCTGCTCTGAGGTGTTGCAAGTGAAGGGCGTGCAAATTGCATCTTACGGGAGCAGTGAGATCCTCAAGCATGAAAACCAGAACTGACAGTGTCTCTGTGCTTCTGTCAAAGTAACCTCGCAACTCCATGGGCTGTGACACTGATTTAACTCATCAAACTGCAGATATAAAGGTCAGACAAGTTGGAAGTGGAGCTATAGTCCAGAGGAAGAGGTTTCTCACATACAGAATAGTGATGCTTTTAATAGGAGAGGAAGTAACCTGTGAATATCAATAGGCACCTTCACAGGTCTTCTGGCTAATGATATCGTATGAGCTACAAAAGTAAATATTTTCCTTTTCTCCTTTTGTTAAGGATAAACACAGATATATTTTTGAAAAGTTGGTTGTAAACTTTACATCTGTAAAAATGGAAGGCATGTCAATTGTAACCAATGGCACTGTCAGGTTCGTCCTAGAACAGGTACAGGGACCATTTACCCCTTCCTCAGCCAGCTCTCTTGCCCCAGTATAAAAATCCATAAAAGGATTATTTCTGTTTTCAGATCAAACTCTGGAGACACTCATCTAATACTCAACGTTCTTGTCAAAAACAATGGATTCACACAAATAGACATGAAAACAAAATTCAGTTTTCCATCTCCACTCATGTAGGCTCACCTTCACCTCCTGCTTTCGCTCATGCACCTTTTGTGGATGTTCAGCTAAGCAAAAGTTGGGAGTCCTAAAAACAAATCCTAGCCTAGCCATTTTATATCATCCTTGTCTCCATCAATCTTATCCTTTTACCATCCTATATCTCTGGCAAGCAAACTGTCCTCTCTTCAGGCAATGTCAGAAAGACTGCCCTGTGCAGAAGGAGCTTCTGGGAACATTTAGTACTTACTTAGAAACCTTCTTCAGTACTGAGCAGTGTCAGCTGAGTGCACAGTGAACTGCAATCATGAGCCCCAAGGCCATTTCCAGAAGCAACTGTATGGAGCAGTCACTGGAGGAAATGTGATTTAGTTGAGGACAAGGAAGCTGAGGATCTACTAACATTGATTTAACAAAAACCTGGGAACAGAAAGAAAGGATAAGAGGGAATCTTTCCTTAAATGTGGTACATTTTAGCCCTAAGCGTTTTATTAGTGGGTTTTACTACATGCCGTGTCCTCTCTCTGTTTATCTGTCTCGGGTTGAAGGCTTTTCATGGCAGAGACAACATTGTTTGCTGAGTTTGGAAAGAATACCCAGAACCTGTTATAGGCAAATAGATAGTAATGGTCTCATGGGATGGTGTTGCCAAAGTCTCCTTAGTTATTTCATCAGGTAGCAACAGAGATGAACAATTTGTAGACAGATGCTAATAAATGTACTTAAGACATCTATGCACTTTTCATCTTCAAAGGGCCTAAAAGTTCTTCTCCCTCTAATCCCATGTGATCAAATGTAGGATGGACAACACATTAGAAGGTGGAGGACAGGAATTAAATTCTTTATATTAGAATCTGGGAAGATGTAGAAACCACAATATTCACTTTTTCTGTCATTTTCTGCACTTCTAGCAGGATGCCTCTGGAGCATCCTTTGCAGGACCAGGGACTTCGCAAGACCGAAGACTTTGCATTGAGAGACAGCACAAAGGACAAGAGCAAAGGTGCAAGGACCAGTCTACCATGTACTTGAACAGAGCCAAATCATCACAGCGCCTTGGCAGTTGTGTGCCTGGGAGAGGTGCTGGGTGGGCTGTTCTGAAATGAAAGCAGATGAAAACACCCAGAGTGAGTTGTGACGGCAAGTGAGATGGACCAAGTACGGTATCCCGGGGATAGGCTGGCTGAAAGAGGATTTTGTGATCAAAATCGTTTTTCTTAGACAAATTGTTTTACTTAGACAAACTATCTCCTTAGTCTGTGTGTTTGGAGCAGGTGGGGAAATCTTGTTGATCTTCAATCTAAATCCTCATCCTTACGCCACAGCAAGTCCCCTTCATAGGGACTTTTTAATATTTGGTTTCATTTCCGTGAGTGGATCTATCTCACCTTGACTTTTGGCAGTTCTTACTTTCTGACCTCCACGATGAAACTTTCTTGGCTGATCAAGCTGTCCACAGAGATGACAAAAAAATCTATTACTTCCACTGCTGTCAGCCAGGGGAGTCACGCGTTTTTGGAGCTGAAAAGCAGGGTTCGCTTCCCTACTATTTGGGTGTGTGAGGGATTTACTGCATCTATTTGCCAAACATGGGTTTGTTAGCAGGATGTCTGAGTCAGAATAAGAAAAATGGCTGGAATAGCTCACTACCTGTGGAAGAAAATGGCTAAAACCTCATCACTGCAACCTAGCATCCTTGACTTGGGGCTTAGCTCCTGCGTGCAGATTCTGAACTTTCCCTTATGAATCACCCCCTTTCCACAGATGCTTTAAGCTTTGACATAAAGTTGTATAAATCTCCTGCTAAAGTCCGTGATTTTCCCAGTGCTGGTAAAGGAAGAACATTAATTACCTGAAATTGTCTCTGCTCCACTGAGGCACAGCATTTGCCTACAGCATAGCTGATTTTCCGGTATGAAAGTGATTCCAGT
>VYZW01017152.1:2704-24379 GCA_013401315.1 Balaeniceps rex
CCTTTGCTTGCTCACAGTATAAAGAGAATGTCCAAGAGCTAGAATACTACTTCTGCTAGTTAGGAAAAACAAACCCCAAATCGAAACACTTACTAGAATGNGCTGTGCTCCTCCATGGGATACTTCATAATGCTTCAGTCCTTGCGTGGGTTAACCCTAGCAAGTCCTGGCTCCGCAGGGCAGTTCTGTGCCTTCCGGAGCGGAAATGGGGGTTCTGATCAGCAATTGCTGCTGCATTTTTCCTTTCAGTTGTCCCTTTTCTGCTATGTAGCCATACACAGATGTATAGTTTTGGCAAGTGCTCCATGAATTTTTTCTCAGAATAGGAGTGAGCTTCTAGTTTGTGAGAACTATATTATGGATACATCACAAGCCTTCCCCTTCTTTTACTGTTATATTCAGCTTTAGTTTCCCTTTGCTTTATAGTCCCGCTACCATTAGTAGCTGAATCTTTTTTCAAGGTGTGTCTCCCATCCAGGGCAGCCTTCCTGCTTGCCCCATTTCCTTGCTTCATGCTTCACTTGTGTCACTGCTCCTCAAGTCCTTGCACACCTAGCTCTCAAAGATATTTTTTCCATTGCTGATGCAACCTAATCTCTGTCTTCCTCACCCTGTTATCTAATACTAAAGTATTTGGGGACATTATGTAAAGTCTGTTTCATAAAGCATACTATGCAGTTGTGTATTAATTACCAATTTGATTCTAGACACTTGTTATACTCACTGTGAACAGCAGTGGCTGATCCACTTCAGCATTCAGCAGTCTGCAATTTCAGATAATGTTTTAGCAAGGATTCCATGTCTGCAGTTTCTGAAAGCGATGCCTTACTATGTTTCCAGCAGTGTCAGCAGTACATTCGTAAAAGAACCTACTTAGTAAGCAACAGAAGATGACTTGAGAAAGTCCACACACCTGCCTTAGCATTTTATGACCTCTGCTGGCTTGCAGAGGCTGCAATCTTTGAATTAATTTGGATTTCCCTCTGCACTGTTCTGATTCTGTGATAACACAGCACCGGTAAGCTATGCAGAACTGTAGCTGAACTGACTTGCTACAAATTACTGAGATCCACAAATGGTGCTTGACCTTCACTAGAAATAAACTATCATTATTCTAATTTTAACATTTTTTGCTATAACTTAGGATGTTACTGAAGTTACAAGAGGTCAGTTTATAAAAAGAGTTCTGAAATGCTGGAACTCACCAGAAGTAGCCATATTGCTCTCGTTTCTTTTCCACCCTACTCTTGCACTGAAGCCCAATATTTATTTTACACCCTCTGGACGTCAGTCATTTGAAGATGTAGGCAGTCTGTACACAATATGATGGAAAGAACAAGAACAGCAACAACCCAGTGTTGGATGGTGGAAATCATGGGCCCTTAAAATCCTTTTCAGTTCTCTTACCTGCAGCGAGAGCTGCTCAGAAAGAGAAATCCTTTTGTGAAACAATTAAGCCGGAGTTTGAAAGTAATTTTCTTTCTTGCTCTCAGTGCTCTGATAATGAGACTTTCAAAATCTAACTCCCTTATTTTTAGAAATCATCTGATGTCCAGACCAAATGCAGCAGGGGCACCTTAATACTTGTTCTTGTGAAATTACTGTTTTAGCTTCCCTGCCTCGGTGTATGTACTTCATGATGCAGAGCACTTTCAGCTTTTGTTTTACTAGGCCAAACAAACTGACCTCTTAGACTCTTAAATGGTAGGTTCTTCATTCCTGCTACCTCTTCTCTGCACCTTTTCTAGATTGAATGAAGCTACTTTGACTAGCCAAAGTTTACTACCACACGAACGAATTGAAATGTTACTTTCCAGGCATTAAAAACAGCGTTGGTAAAGGAACAGAGCTTCTTTCTCCTAGCACAGAACAAAGACATTTATTGGAGCAAGGAAGAATCTATTTACAGAAAGTTCCTAGCTCTGCCACAATCTTATCTTGCCCTTTAAAACAGAGATGGTTTGTTATTTTTCCATTGAATTCTTAAAGGAGGTCTTTAATCCAGAGACAACTTTCAAGTATGCCACATGTAAACCTGATCTATTTCAAAGATTTGGTTTTTACGGTTTTCTGTTACCCCCTGCTACTTATCAGATGCGGTTTTTGTTTAAATAAGGGTTTTTTTCCATCATAACCCATTGAGTCGTCCTGCTTGATGGTGTGAATGCATGGTTCTATAGTCACTCCAAACCAAAGTGTCGTATTCCTCGATGGGGGGGAAGAAGAGTTAAGTCAGCTAACCTATTCGATGTGGGGTTCCCCTTTGAGTATATATTCCTTTGCTTTCCGAGTGTGGAGTTTTGTTTTCTTTTTTTTTGTTGGTTTTTTTTTTTTTTTCAAATCTAATTCTGCAAATACCACACACACCAAGAACGCTTCCTGAAAATCAGTGGTACTGCAGATAAATAAATGACCAATATATGTCTTGTTAGTCAATGTGAAACAGAAAAATGGCAAAATTGTTTAGAATGAAGCTGATGGGTTACATAAACAAACAAACAAACCCAAACCCCTGATGTGCTTGTTTTCAATTATTTAGCCTTGTGTTTGATTTTTAGCATACCTACCTTAAAAAGGTGTTTTGAGCCTGAAAGTTATATTTGGAAAATGTAAATAAATTGGAATGGAATATTTCATTTGATAAACATTGAAATGAGGCAGCATGTTTCAGCAAAGGAAGGCTGTTCTGTTTCAGCAAAGGAAGGCTGTTCTGTTTCAGCAAAGGAAGGCTGTTCTGTTTCATCAAATTTCTTGCTAGTCACTCTTTTCAGGAAGATGTTCAGTAATTTCTGAAAAAGAAAGGACCCTTTAAAAGGTGTCTCAAGCCAGCTGCTCAAAATGGGAGTTATACTATACAATTAATCATCATTAAAAGTTTTGTTTGGGGATTTTTACCGTGTGTAGTACAGAATGTAACAATTAGAGAAAAAAAAGTTTCTGGTATGTGAGAAAGACTAAATCTGTCTTTTTCCCAGTGTGTTAATATGGCCAATGCAAAAACTACAACAGATGAAAAAAAGACAGTAAAAATTATTTCTTCAGCAGAAACAATAATACATGGAAGATGACTTGCATTTATCAAACTGTTCTTTTAAAATTTGAGAAACTCTCCCTTGGTGCAAACTGACACATCAGACATCTCTGATACTCTACTTTTTTTTTATAGTTACATCATCTCGTTTACAGTCATTTTATGCTGTATGTAGCACTGATTGTTTTTTCTTGCAGGATTAAGAGCAGAGTTTTAAACTGTTGTCCTCAAGGTCACAAGCCTGGCAGAAAATTCTTCCCTTGTTTTTTGTAAATCGTAAAGTACTCCAATAACCAAAAAACCAAACCA
This sequence comes from Balaeniceps rex, assembly GCA_013401315.1. Taxonomy (NCBI): domain Eukaryota; kingdom Metazoa; phylum Chordata; class Aves; order Pelecaniformes; family Balaenicipitidae; genus Balaeniceps; species Balaeniceps rex. Next base: position 6,045 of record VYZW01017152.1, read on the forward strand.
GATGATCATGCTTAGGTTTAAGAAAATAAAAGAATATGTATTCTATGACAATTTCTTCCATAAGACAGAAAGTATTAGCAAAATCAGTAGTGAGAACCTGCAGCCTTAGTGATGACTTGTAAATCAACGGCTGCCACGCATGGCATGAAAACACAAAGTGACTGAATCTTAAAATAATGTATGCTGCAGTCTATAACACACAATTAATGGCAGTTCCAATAATGGTGGTTCTGAAGGGATTGAAAAGTGTTGCATATTTCTTATCTGTAAATCCAACATTTCTAGTGTGTTAAATCCAAACACCTATTATGGGCTATTTTGTAACAATCGCTCTAAATTGATGAAGGCATACTAAGCCTTGTATGGCCACAGACCTTTAGTTGAGACCAGACAATAATCATCTAGTCTCTAAAGTATGCAAAAAGCATGAGAGAGCATAAGGCTGGCTGGCTCAGTGTCAAGTCCTAGTTATAAAAGGTATGACTTAAAATGGAAAGCCTTTGTGACGGTTTATGCCGACTAACTCAATGTGTTTAGCCTGTGCAGAGAGTTATTTTCCACCTATTCGTGAATACACAAGCAAGGAAATTTGGCTTTAAACACAGAGGGGTGCAGACAGTTCTTTTGTTTAGCCAAATAAATATTTTCTGATGGACATTTAACTGGTTCTAATTTATGGGCAACAGATGGTTTTTCTTCATTAGTAATTGTTTTTCCAGAAGATAACTCCGTATTAAAATCTGTGAGGATTCATGGGCTCTTTTGTCATAGGTAAAGCTCTTTCTTGAAACCACTTGATTTTTTGAAAATGAAAAACAAAAGCGACTTCCTCAGACCTCCAAAGCCTATTACTTTATTATATTCTGTTTTTTCTTAGAGGCAAAGGCTGTTAAACGTGGTGTTGTGCTCTTCCCTGGAAGGAAAATCCTTAAGTGTTTATAGGATGCAGGCATAATAGAAGTTCACTAAAACTGCCTCTGCTTTTAGCTCAGGTAAGATGCAATGGCATCAGATCAAGATGTCAGATGTAAGTCCTGAAAACTCTTTTGAATCCACCTGTGTTCAAAATCAAGCGTTCAGAATCTCCTGATAATGAAAAAGTTTTATTCTTGTTTTAGGACTAGTGAACAAACAGTTTGATTTTTATGTTTCCCTCCTTGTCCCACTAAAATAGACACTTTACCCCTTGCTGTAGGAACAAGAACAGGAATTGAGGCCTCTCACATTATAAATGCTCCTGCCAGAAGCACATTGTTAAGTTCTATTTAAAGCATATTAGGTATTTTGAGTAATTGGAGCAATACCAGGAAGTTTTAACCTTAATAACTGATACACCGGTTTGACAAGGCGTTCACAGCAGAAGTCACTGTTGTATAAGCCTTCAGAGATACAGTGCTTTTCTCATTATGGAAACGTGTGCAGCTTGAGTAGCATTTTCCTTTTATGACATATTCAGAGCTCTTCACAATCCTTCAAGGTATATTCATACAAATTTGTGGAGGAAGCCTTCTAAGACACAAGTATTTGAAATACCAGTGTCTAGTTATGTTGACTTTGAGCTTTAAATTTTGAAGGTCCAGAATTCAGTGATAACAGCATTTTTTCCCACTGAGAGACGCACATTTTTAGGTACCAGCTTCCAAAGTTAGGCCTACAGAACTTCCTCTTACGTGGAAAAAAAACCCAGATTTGCATCTTTCTTTTGTTTAGGCACCAACGTAAGTAATACAGTCATTAACTTGTCAACAAACTCCTCTGCCATGTGTTGCTGTCTTGTACGCAGCCTATGCAAATTGTCCCAGTGCCTCACGAGAAGTCGCTACATGTCTTTCCTTTTGCGATCCATGCATTGGGCCGTGACCTTTCTCTTCTAAATTTCTTTATTCAAGTTACAGACACCTCTGTGTACAGGTTTTGAAGTAATCTGTGCCCTGTTGCCAGTGCTAACCATCAAAGGGCACGAGAAACCATCTCGCTCTGGCACGAGCAGGAGCGTGGCTGCGGTCCAGCTCTGCCTGCTGTGTGCTTGCTCTGTGCGGTTCAGGTTGCTGTTTTTTAAGGGACTGAGACGCTGGCTGTGTTTCTTGCTTCTCTTCTCACCCTGCCGGAGGCCACAGAGCCCCTATTTGCTAACCTTTATTTTTTCATTTGCTTTGAGACTGTAGACGTGCTGTAAAACCATTTTAATTACTTAGATTTTACAGGTGGCTTACCTGTTTGTGTTTGTATAAAATCTAGCAATATAGAGAGGGAATGGGGCAGGAAGGTCTGTGAATGGTTAGCTGTTACTTCAAACTGGAAAATACTTAAAACAAACCCTTCAACAGTGAAGTGATCTGAGAGAGGCAGAGCACCACATTACCAGATGTGATTGCAGGGGCAATTTTTTTTTTGAGTGCCTTTGGTTCTTGGAAGAGCCCGTGTTTTATCCCAGAAGATTAGAGAGTCCTTTTTATGCAGCTTAACATCTTTTCACAGATGTCTTACAGATAGGAAACTGTATCCTGTTTTACAGATAGGAAACTGAGAGGCAAATAGACCAATTTTTAAGAAATCATAAGGGATTTTTAAAAAATGACTAATATAATACTCTAAAAGATGCCATAAAGAGGAGAGGTACGTTACTCTAAGTATGTAGCTTAACAGGAGAACTGTGCTACACGATGCTGTGTGAAGTGTCCAACTACATTACTGTTGCTGATTTCAGTGCACTCACTGAGGCAAATAATTACTCCAGGAAATAACATTTCAGTATCTCACAATCAGCATTTCTCTGAGGTGACTCCTCACATCATTCTGTTCCTATTTCTTCTGGTCTTCCAGAACGGACTTTGAGCTCTTGCTGTAGTGCCACTGAAGGCAATAGAGTTTCTTCTGTAGCTCAAAGGCAAAACTTGTTGCTGCCTTTTGTCATTGTTTAGCAGCCTGACAATTCTCACTTTTAAGGAATGGGGGGGTGGAAGCATGAACATGATTTTTTTTTTTTTTTAATGCAGAGAGAAAAAAGAGAAATCTGGTGCTCTTGGGTTTGTGTTTTTTGGTTTTGTTTTTTTTTTTCTTTTTTTGTTTGTTTGGGTTTTTTTGTTTTTTTTGTGGGTTTTTTTTTTGGGTTTTTTTTTGAGGTAAGGCTGAGTTTATACAAGTATAAAGCTGGGCAGTCCGCATAATGGATATTGCTATGGCCTCCAGCCAGAGCTGGAGGAGTCATCAGTCAGCTTTAACCTGATGAAGGGCAGAGATGGACATAAATCCCCCTCTCCAACAAGATGTAAACATTTTTCTTTTAGACTGCTTGCTTTTTCCTTTTGTGAAACTTGTAGAACAAAGGGAGCACTTTGAAGGAGAAAGGTCTGGACCACATGAGTGCTGAGTTTCTTCTGATCTGCCACCTTTTGGTACTAGGTTAGTCATTGTTATGCAGCCTCTTGGTAGCTCTAGTTTTACATACAAGAGAGCTGAAATGCAGTGAAATTACAGCCTTGATTTCCAACAAGTACTGAAGTATCTTCAGTAGCAGTATCCCACCCCTTTCACTAATGATGCAACGGAGTCCATGACTAGGAGCTCCATAACGCTATGCGGGTCGCCAGAGGGTCAGCTCTCCAGTGCTGTCCTCACTGTGCTTGAAACTGGGGTGTGCACCCCATTGAACTTCTGTGGTCAATCCTTTGTGTCCAGAAGGGAGAAATGCCAGCTGCCCAGCTGCTGGTGTGCAGCAGCCTTAAACGCAGGCTCGACCTGTGGCACTTGTGACAATACGAAGGATGTTCGAGTGCCTGTATTTACTGATGTCCTGGTTTTGGCTGGGTTAGAGTTCCCTACAAAGTCATTGCCCCCTAATACAAGGGTATTAATTACAGCTAGAGACAAACATGGTGACTCCAAGGTCAAGAGATGAGAACATGTAATCTGGAGTTTCCATCACAACTGGTTATGCTAATGCTTCAGCTATTAAAAGTTACGAGGTTGCATTTCTTATGTGGATGCTTGCTTCTAATTTAAGAAAATGCATGGGCTTTAAGAACTCAAGAATAAATAGATTCCAATTTTTATTGTTGATTTCTTAATATCTTTGTCATGTGAATGCTAGCTTATTCATTTTTTTGTGTAAATGTGGTTTGTGCTTTTGTTGGATGACTTTAAGACTGAATTTGTACTTACCTGATACCTTTAGAGGCAAGCCTTGCCTGCAGCACAAGATAAAATGAGTCGTCTTATTCTTTTCTTCATCTTTGGTACATCTCTTTTCCCTTTCTCATTTACTGCCTGTCGGTATGGAAGTGCTTCAGACAGTTAATCTAGTCAGGTGAATTTAACGTTGATTACTGAAACCGAAATGGACAGTATGGATACACTCACTCAAGAACAGAGGCATTTTGAAGTGAGTTACACTGCAGAAAAAAAAGTTCCTTGAATTCTGATGAGAGCATTCACATTGCAATGTGAGATGTGCTAGTACTTCAATTAAAAATAAATTCAAATTATTTTTCCCAAGTGACTCTTTGCAAACACAAAGGACTCAGTTTTCTTAACTCCAGCATCTTGATAAAAGAATGAATCCATGCACTTTACTCTTCACCCCGGTACTAATCTCTCTTGTAGTAGAAAGATATGCACAATTTCCCTTATAGAAAATACCCCCTGTTTTCACCACTAACCTTGCTGCTTTATTTGTGTTTCAATGATATCATTTGTACTCCCTGCCTGCCTTCCTTATTGCTCTCCTATTTATGTTTTCATTATTTACTACGGTTTGCGCATACTGGTAGATGGAGTACAATTTCTTGACACAAGTCTTTTATGATGTTTATTGATGAGACATTTGTGAGAACAGTCTCATTGTATCCTGTTCGGTTACCGCTTGGGTTTTGTGTTAACGTGCTGCTTTTCAGAAGCCTTTCTGTAAGCTGCGTAAAATGAGATTCCCAGCTGAGAGCAGTTCAGAACATCTTTTGGTGTAGCTGCCTTTCTATTTTAACCAAGTGAGATTCAGTGAATGTACTGAGACTTACATGAATAAGTACATCTGAAGCTACACTAGCTTAGGATGAAGATCGTAAGAGATGTCAGGTGTATGCTTCTAAAGAAATGCTCACCTATAGCTGTACATATATAGCATATTTATATAACAGGAGATTCTCCTATGAGCTACGTTGTTTTGAAATAGTTACTTTTCTTCCGTCCTTTTTGAAGCTCTTGATGTGTATCATGAGTAGAAGGAGGAAGGATAGTAGCTTTCAGACTGCTGTTCCCTCTGTATATAACTGATATATTTCTATTCAAAGCCGAGGTTGCATTCAACGTATTGCGGTGTTGGAAGATGCAGAAAGAAGGAAGGAAGTGATGATGAGCTACTAGGTGGGGACTCAGAAAATTGTCTCTCATTTCTGAGAAATGGTGCCTTTCTTTTGTAATCCTAGGCAAGTCAGTCTGGTTTGACATTGGATATCCCATGAAAATCTCAGCAGACTTGAAAGGAAAAGAGGAAAATATTACAGTCATAATATCCTTCAACTGGCATAAATCTACCCCACCTTGAGAAACTTTGCCCCAAGTTGTAGACATCTTCTTTATCATCTTTAATGCATTTTCTTCCTGGGCCATCTAGACTAGGTAGACTCACCCCAGAGGAGTGACATTCTCTGTCTCGCTTGGGTGAAAAATAACACCATTTATGTTTTCTTGCCAGTCTTGCTGACTTCAGGCTGTAACTTTTGGTCTATAATTTTGTATAACACCTTCTAGAAAGAGGCTGTAATCTCATTTGTGGCCCCTGTGCAGCCCGAATAGGAAAATTTATAGAATTGCTGTGCATGGAAGAAAATGTTAATGTAACAACTTTAGATAGCATGTCTATCTGGTGAAAGGGAGTGGTCTGGAGCTGCCAAAACAGCAGCGGAGACACAAAATAGAGAGTGTTATTTGTTGGTCACAGAATGTTCGGTGCTTTACAGCACCCAGCTGAGTCTCAACGGCAGAGACATGAGAGAAGCAGCGGTTCCCCCTGCTCTCCTCCCTGCCCTGCCTTGCTGGTTTGAGTTCTTTGGGAGCCTATAAGAATGGTCAAATGCATTTTCATCGCTTGTGAAAATGCCTTACTGTCAGTCTGCGCCCACCATCTGTCACGAAATTTCAGCGAATAAAAATACTGCGTTTGGCAAACAGACTTTAAAAGCAGGGTGAGGAAAAACAAAGGGCGCAAGTGCCACAATGCACTTTCTGATTTATCGGGAATAAAACTTTGCGTTTTGCAGACACACATAACAATTTCAAATAGCTAAGCTGCAGAAAATTGGCTAATGGAATATATAGAAATGTATTTAGTGCAAATTTTCAAGCACTTAGGGCAATTAGCTGTGTGTCTGTCTACCCTTTGCCTCTAAAGAGAAATTTATTGATTGCAGAACAAATGTGTGCCCCTTCAGTCTTTCCCAGTAAAGGAAACAGCATTTTGTGATATGGGAGAAAGTGGGAGTTGATTTTCGAGGAGTACCCAAAGCAGTGAAGGCTGAGGTCAGGTCTGCAGTGGTAAGCTCTCCTGCCAACTGCTGTCAAGTGACAATATTGATAGCTGTAGCATCACTGGAATACACATCTTTTGGCTGTTTCTGCCAGCATCACGTACTTCTCACAAAGATGTTTTGTATCTGCAGAAGATGTAGGCATACACTGGAAAGAGCCCAGGGCTTTTGCCTGTTGACACCGCTATTGTGCTGCCACTTTGCCTGCGGAAGTCTGGCTATCAAAGGGCTGTGGTGTTACGGAAAGAAAGCCAAGTGGTAGAAAAGTGAGCGCTGCTGCTTGAGTGAGGAAAAACCTACAGTAAATGAAGACCATCCATGTTACAAGAACTTTGTAAGACAAATTAATATGATTACACTGCATGCCTTGGGCATCTTGCATGTGATTTTGGACAGTAAATATTTATTTCAGGGGATGCTTCCTCACCAGGAAACCCAGGACGTTGCAGGAAGGAGCACCAAAGGTGCTGTACACCGGTCGCTCCTGAGCTCAGGCTCCAGGCTGGCCATAGGTGCAGATGTCTCTTTCTTTGCAGGGCTCCTGTTGCTTATTTACTTGTATTACTGACAGCTGTTCTCTTCTGCAAGTATGATATCCTGGCCTGATATTCTGGCCAAATTCTAACTATAATCCTTACAGCCTGCTTGACTTAAAATAGCCCATACATTAAAATATGTCATTTTTCTTCTAACTGATGGTGTTTTTAAACAATTTCCATTTTTCACCCCAAATATGGCTCTTTCAGCTTTGAGTGTTTCTCTATTTCTAGCTTGTTAAATCCTTGGAAGGCATTATGCATTGCATGCATAAGACAAGCTATTATAAATATTTAGCTAGTTAAAGCATTTGTGGTTTTTTTTTAACTTCAAAGTTAGAAGTAAATGGGATACTTGTAAAGACTCTTGCATTTTTTACGGAAAATTATCTAAGTAAATCTTTCACAATAGTTTGGGACTTTTCATGGTGTGCCAAAATACATCCTACCTCAGTACCACTGGGATTCAGAAACTAGACAAAGTGTCAGAGAGACTAAAACAAAGACTCATGCCTGGAATATTCCTAAAAGACTCTGAGAGCATTGGTGCTCTCTGAGTGCCATTCAAAATGCTGTTGCTTGTCCGTTCCTTTCTGCAGACCCTTCTCCGCTATTATCCTGTAACCTTCCAGGGAATGGGAGATGCAGCTTTGACACCCCCCGTCTCCCGCTGGATCCTTACAGGACTTAGGTTTCCCATTTTCAGGACGAGAATCCTTAGTTGCTGTGGCACAAGAAACACGACTTCCTCTTCTACCTTGGCAGTCTTGTTTTAATGGGAAAAGAGCGAGGCCTGCTCAGTTCTTTCAAAGGACGAAGAGTTTACCCTGGGGTGGGGGGGTGACAATACTTGAGGCTTGTGCTGAAGCTGAGTAAGCAGCACCCTGCAGAACAGAAGGGCTTAACTCCAACAGGGAGCTTCGTTGGAGGAGTCACCCAGACATTTAGCATTTTTTCTTTTTTACTGACTAGCTTTAAACAGCTCCCTTTCTCATGTTTGCACGCCCCTTTTGAAGCATCCGCCTTTCCCAAAGCACTGTGTCTTATCCAGGTTTTGTTTTCTGCTCTGGGCAGTTGTCACCCAGGGGCCCACAGCATCTGTGCCTGATTATATCTACCCACCAGACTTTAAAGTGTCAGGAGGGTGTTCCTGGTTCCTCCTATTAGTCCATTCAAGTATTTGTCTATATTGAATGTAGGACACTATGGTCTGTGTTTAACAGTTTTGACCTAACTTTAAAATACAGAGTATGACACAGTAATCTGGTTTTTCAGTTGCTTCCATTTTGGCAATTTTTGACCCAAGATGGGTCAAGTCTGGCTGGGTCCCTATTTAGTATTTGAATTGTATGTTTCCAGTTAGTCTGTGATTTTTTTTTTTTTTAAATACCACACCAGCCTCACTACTGGTAGTTTACCATTTGCACTCTGTTTATATGGTTATTTTTTGAACAAAAAAGAAAAAAAAAAAAAAGAAAAAAGAAATAGTTGAGTGGTGCTGGTTGGAGAGGATCAATCAGTAAAACAGTTTTCCTTTTTTCTCAGGAAAGAAGAGATATTCCAGTGGAGTCCATGGTTGTGTTTTCCTTTCTGTCAAAAGCTCTGGGTGATCCCTTGAAGGCTGTATAGCCTCTCCAGGCCTTTCTCACAGGCTATAAAATAGGAGCATCCGTACATCCTTTCCTCATAGAAACATTTTTCTGGATAAGATTGCGAGGTACTTAAATGCAACAGTACCGGAGTCTGCACAATAAGTGGATAAATGTTTCTTAATTGTTTGTAACATCCTATTAACACAGCTGGACACATAACTGAAAGTACTTTTTGTCTCCGTTTTAAGAAAATGGGGAATTTTGTCTATGAGCAGTATTCTCATCTTAACAGAGCATTTTAGCAAAGAGGTTTGAAGAAATCTGTGGCAAAGAATGTTTGTGAAACAGCTAATCTTAGACAAACAGAAGTAAAGTATTTAAAGAAGGCAAATGTTGAACTCTAAGACACAGCTATTTGCAAAAGGAGCCTGGTTTCACTCAAAGTAATGGAAACAGCTCACACGAGCTATTTATCAAGTGCTCTGCAAAGCTAGGGTTTCAAAAAACATTTAAATTGCTCAGCGTCTTTAGGCCAAAAACTTATTGCAGAAATTACTTAGAGAATATTAGTAAGTGTGTGAGAATTGGAAAATGTTCAGTGGCAATTCATAAACAAAATATTTTTTCTAGTACATTTATCTCCTGGACCGTTAGTCCTATGTCTAAATGTTACTTTTTCCTTGTAATCGGGCACAAAGAGAGGGGGAATGGAACTCTGAAAAGGAAAGTGTTCAAGATGATCTTTACCTTAAGAATATGGAAAAGTTCCACTATAAAAGTCTTCCTCATTTTTCAGACCAGGTTTAGACCATAACCAACACACCCAGGATGGCATGAGCACTGCTCAGTCTCGAAGCCATCCTTATCTGCTTCCCCCTTTGTGCTAAAGGCACCACAAACCACTGGAGAGAGCATTGCATATTTTCATCATGTGTTTTTATTTTAATTGGACTGGATTTAAGCTATGTCTAGATGTGCTTTCAAGAAGCTGTGGCTTTCATATTTTTTCACTGAGACTGACCAGAACTGATAATTTATGGCTTGTAGAGCTGATGACTTAGCACTTTCCAAGTTAGATCTGGAGCCAAGCACTGCGGTAATTATTTTGCATTTGATTTCTAATGGACCTTTGAAAGCTCAGCTTGGGCATGGGTGAGGCTCAGAGGCAGTGCAGCAGAGGCACTGACAGAACGGCAAAGGGGGTCACTAGCAGTTCATGCAAACTCTGAATCTCACTGTTGTCCACCTTTTCCAAACGAAGCTTCCAGTCTGTGATGAAAGTGACTGATGTTCCTCTGTACAAAACAGAGCAAAACTATAGCATGTATATATAGTTTGCTGAAAAGATGTGCTAAAATCATTGCAGCTTAAGCCATCACATTTTGCTGCTCCTTCCAACAACTGAAGATCCATAATCATGTTATTTAACAGCCTGAGGATCTCCAAATCTGCTTTTCACTTTTAAGTGTCTCTTCTTAATTATTCTATTAAGCTGAAAAGGCAAACTGAGATAAAATTTATTTCAGAAAGGAATGAAGGTGAAATGGACAAGGAAGTCAAGATACTGCCCAAACTCGGGGGGTATAAGGAAACTGCGTGGTAAGTGTGATGTTTATCGCTGTCTAGATTTTCCCTGGGTCTTTGTATAGCCCTTTCCTGGTTGGGAGAAGATGAAAACAAGGGAGAAGCAGTTTCTAGCCATACTTGCGTGTAGGATATAGTTGCCTGCCTTTCTGCCTCTGCTGTTTGCATTATATTCCACAGTAGTTCTGCCAGTTCAATTTGTCCCATAGGCCTCTGTAGTCATTTCATGGGAATGTTATTTCTTTTATAACCTGACAGCTTTTAAAATAAGAGTTAAAAGAAAACTTTTCTCTAATTAGACAGAATGTGAGCCACAGCCCTCCCTCCTTTTTCTTCAAGTCACTTAAAAGTCAGCTCCCATACTGAGTTAATGCCCCGCTGACCTATATGCAGCTACCCCTGGAGTATACTATCATTTAGTACGAACAACGGTTTCAAAGTACCGTGTGTGTGTACTCAGCATGTCATCATGACTGATGGAGTTTTTCAAGTGTTCTTAAAAGCTCCAGTCCTCCAGAGCTGTTCAAACTCTGCTGAGGTTATCTACCACAGAGCCATGGTAGGAAACCAGGTATTGGCGTGAGATCATAACTCGCAACAGCACCTACAAAAAGAAATCCGAGATGCACAGTAATGTCATAAATTATATTGAGAAGGCTTAGAGGAACAGCTTCACATATACTCTAAACCAGTATGTGTATATGCATTATATATATGCAGCAAGACTGAAATACTCTTTGGCAGAGCCTTGGTGTAAGGATCTGTCCACTGGGTCTTGAGCTGCATGAAATGCTTTGAGAAGCTGATAGTGCCTCTTACTTTTGAAACAGATCTTTCAAAACGTCAAGTGCAATTTCATGTATTTTAGGGTAATGCAGGGACTGCAAATCAAACTGTGATTGAAAAAATCTTGAACTGCCTTTTTACATGGAGGCATGTATTAAAGTAGTCCTAATAAAAATGAGGGGGAAAAAAAAAAAAAAAAGGAAAAAGCCACATCGTGTTGTAATTTCAAAGCCACCTCATCTCAGGTGTATATCCCCTTTCTGATGCACAGCCAGAGTCACAAAATGAAAGCTGCCATCACTTAGTGAGCCGAATAATTAGTAATTTACAAATTCAGTAAACAGTAAATGTGCTCTTGACCTTCCACTCTTTTTGCCGTATCTAGCAAAATACTCTTTACCTCTCTCTCACCAATGCATCGCTTCACTTGCCTGCTTCCAATGTCTGAACACTGTCTATAAAGCCTGGCTACTAGTGATACGTATAGGTTGAGTGACTTGCTTGGAGGTGTCTTGGCGTAGAACTTTTTCTGGAACTATACAGTTTATTCACAGTCTCTTTGTTGGATTTAATGGCTGCTTTTCATTACTGTGGTTTTTTTTCCACTGAAGCATTTTAGGGATTTTTGTTGTTTGTTTTTAAGTCCATCCCTGCCACCTGGATTGCTTGCTTCTGTTTTTCCAACATTCTGGAAAATGCACTGTCTCATTCGTCTGCTACAGTTGACTCTTATTTCCATCCCTCCATGCCAAACATTGACTTTACCTATAATTCCTCTTTTCTTGATTTTTCTGTCCTGCCCTCCTTGTCTTTATCGTGCGAAGATCTGCTAATTTGTTATTCTTCACTCCTTGTAGGAGCAGTCAAGTACAGGGAGGGGTTAATCTTTTTTTCAGTCTAGGACAATCCTAAAGGGTCTCTGTAGATATTGCAGCAACCAAAGACTTCCTAAAGAGTGTAACTGCATCCTTTAACCCTATTCATTCCAGATGTATTGCGTTTTGATTCTTCTTGTAGCAGAGATTTCCCTATACAGGGGTACACTTTTGGAGATGATGCCACTTAGCTACTGTAAGTGACTGCAAGCTACCTAAGAGCTGGATATATTCTCCCCAGGTTTTCCTTTCATCTGGGCTTGGTTCAAGGCCCACTGTATAATTTTTTTCTGACCCTCATGTCACGGACTGTTTCCTTGCTTCCTTTTTTGGCAGTCTCTTTTCTTGCGTTGTAGCTCCCACAGCTTCTGTTGGTCAGTACCTCTGAAATCTCCCCAGCTCAGAGATGGTCTCTCCAGCTGCTGTCTCTGTCACCCACAGCAGAAAGCTGTGAATGTGAGTGAAGGCCCTTCTTCAGCTCCTCCTAGGCCACTGCTTCCCGTGGATACAGATGGTATCTTACCATCTCCTGGTTATCACGGCTACCCCCAAGCTCTCTGCAGAGACAGAGTACTGCTTCTTTCAGTGCACAGCAGGACTTTATTTTCTATACCTGTTCTCTGACAAACATGGAAGTGTGCTTAGACTTACTAGTGACCTACCCGTTATAGCTCTTTATGCCCTTTATTATGGCACTTTAATGACTTCCATCTATCAAAATATAGCTGAGAATTCCTACTCTTCCATATGCGCTTAGACTTGATGGGAGGGGGAATATCACGCACAGGCAATGAGCCTGCCTTGCTTAGTGAGCCGAATAATTAGTAATTTACAAATTCAGTAAACAGTAAATGCGCTCTTGACCTTCCACTCGCACCAGCTGCCTGATGAGGCACCCAGCTGACACGTCCAGCTGCCTAATGCCTCCTCCCTGTGTCAAGCCCCCACTGAAGCTCCTGCTTGCTCTGTGCTGGTGTTTCAGAAGGCAGCGTGGTACTGCCTGCGCTGCATTGTGCTTTCTGATTCATGCTAATCCCCTCATCTTCCTATGGAACATTAAACATAATCACGATATTGAAAATGAAGGCGTTGCAGATTTAAAAGTGGGATCTGCTTAACTAAAAATAGCATTAAAGCAAACCCTGTCCTTCTGTGCTGAAGGACTGGCTGGTATTTACACTGCTGTACAGTCATCAGACTCGAGCATAGGAATAGGAAAGAATGCCAGCCAAGAGGGACCAGGAATTATAGGCTTGTCCTGGTTTATTCCAAGATCTGCTCCTCCTTTGCTCTGTGACCTTGAGCTTGTCACACGGTATGCCTAAACCACCGTTTATTCTTCTGTAATGTAGGTATAAGGCTGGTTTTGCAACTCCTGGGTGTGAATGAAAGAATTCATATTTGCTTGAGGATCCTTAGAGCTGTAGTAGTGATCAGCAGCAGACCGCAGATATATTCGCTACTCTTTCTCTGAATTCTAGAAGAAAAAGATTTTTACAATAGAAAACTTCAGATCATTCCTTGGGAAGAGCACATCTTTGTCTTGGCATACAAGATCAAGACACAACTACAATGCACACTCCAATCTCTAGCCCCAGCTACCATGATTTCCAGATTTACTTTGGACAACACTGTGTAATTTGAAGCTAGCTTTTAAATACTGTGTACCAAGGCAACTACAATGGAAGGAAAACGCAGTATTTTCTTATCATATTCCCATTTAGCCTTCTGCTCTCCACAACCTTGCTGGTTCCCTTTATAATTCCATGTGATTCTGTCAAAGTAGTACTGACTCTCAAAGCAAGACCATATTTACAATAAGAAACTTTTAGCTTTCAATAGCTAAATTGTATAAATGACATGTTTCCTGAACTCTTTTTCCCCTCTCTAAAGGATTCACTATTTTCATTAAACTGATGTGTAAATTCAGAGAGGCTGGTACAAATTTAATGTTGAAATGACCTGGTCAAGGGCTAGAAATATTTTAATATTAAATTAAATCAGTCTCTCTCCTTAGTCCCTTAATTCTAAAAGCTGAGGCTGTAAGGAAAACACCAACTGTCACAGGTCTTGCCAATCTGCTTATGCATCTCACTATATCAGTTTTCCTTTCCTTCACTCTCCCTATTCTCTGCAGTTGAGTCAGGTTTTTTTCTAGGTCTTAAAGCCTATTTAAAACTCTACAGCTTGCCTCCCACACTGTACTCTCTATAGTAACAAGCAGCTACAGTCTGCATTCAGATGTCCTGTGATCTGCTTAGGGCCAAGGTTGCAAGCTAGTCTGGATATTGTACATATGTTCGATATGGCAGTACAATCTAAACACCCCGACCTTTTTTATTCAAATCCAGTGAGAGTGTATTGAGTAAGCTAATTACGGCAGATGTCATTAGCACTGGTGAACCAATTAAAGACCTATTCCATTAGTTCTTTTTCCTCTTCTCCTTCTTTAAAGTTACTAAAAGAGCTTAAGAAAGAGTTGTCTTTCCCTTTTATCAGAGCTAACCAGTCTTTCATAGACATCAGTGATTCTAGGGCTTTCAGAGTATTTAAGATACTAGCTCGTTGGCTCATCTTAGGCAAGACTCATGATCGATTGTGTCACCTTAAGCCAACAGGGTACCTCTTGCGCACTTATCTCTCAGCTTCCAACCGAGACTTTAACCAGGGAAAAGTTAAAACGTTAGGGTATTTCTGCCTTTAGAAATGCTCAGTGAACAGGATGCAACTTTGGCCAGTCAAAACAATGTAGAAGATGAGAATGGTCTTAACTGTGTTGTCATGGACAACCCTGCACTGTGAGGGAATAAAAATGCTATAGTTAACTTTTACCTTATGTAGAGCCAAAAGGAGTTAAGGTCCAGGCCACGCTTTTTGCTGTGACTTGCTGGCTCTTATTTTTGGGATCGCTGCCCGAACCTCAAGAGATAGTATTGTAAACAAATCTGTGCTTTTCCCTTCTCATTCTTGCTGTCCACATTTAGACATGGAATGACCTGTGGTGGTCATATGGGTTTGGTTTCTTTGTGTGTATGGAGTTGCCATTTGCAATGTGGTGCTATTGTGTTTTTGTTGTTGTAAAATTAAAATTTTTGAGAGGTCACATTTCATTTTGTGTTCTCTGCTGAGATTTATTCTGGCTTAGGTATTTTTTAGGCATGTATCACTGCTGTCATGGCTATAAAAGAGAGAGAAGGATAAGCAGACTACAGGAGATGTTTTTGAACTCAATGGAATTAATATTTTTTCCTTCTATCAGGCTGGATCTGCTCTCTTGGTAACACACGCATAATAATAAATCTGGTTCTATATATAGTCATAGATGGCAACAGCCAACTGAATTGCATATAGACAGTGCTGGCGATAGAATCCAGGATCCTCTGTTTAAAAAGCTACAGGTCTCGACCACTGATGTTAAAGAACAGCTCATGCTATTTTATTGACTAGTCGTCCCTCCTCTGTGAAGGGGAGACTCACAGCCAAATGGAGATGCACGTTTTAACCGATCTGATGCCATCTAGCAGATGTATACATAAGCAGACATTTACATAACAGAAGGTGGTAGAACTCATGTAAAGTTTGTGTTTTATCTCCAATACAGTCAAGCGTACTCTTGGGTGTTGCTAGCTGAAACTCAGATTTTCTGCTTCTAATTAAAAGAGCATCTGTTTTCAATATCCTAGAAAAATGATTCCAGGCTAAGAGACATATCCAGAAAATAGCTGCTCCTCTAATTAGTATGCTGAATGCTTATCTGTTTTTCTTCTTCCTAGTATTAAATGGTTTCATTGCATTTGGTGTTCATTTGTATCGCAAGCTATCCAATAAATCAGATAAGAGATGACAACCTGTATCACATGATGGCTAGTCTTAGTCTTTTTAATAAAATAAGACGTTTTATGTTTTAAAAATAAAACAAAGTGCTATTTCATGACACATTATGACATTTTACATAATCATGCAGGACATGGCATTCCATACTATGCTGTGACTTGCCATCTTGAAGTGAGTTGTACTAGTTCAAGATCTAATGGTAGCAGAGATACTCTATAAAGAACAGCATTTCTTTTAAGGAGAAATGTTGAAACAAATCCACTGTAATAGCATTTTATTTTATTTTAATGACCTTCAAAAGCCAACATGATTGCACAGCAGTGTGAAGAATTAATTAAGAAATTTAAAAAAAAAAAATGTCTTTCAAGTAGAAATTATTTCCAAGCAAGCAACCATGAATAAGCCTGACCTTTTGCTAGTTAAAGATAAAACTGGAGCATCCTGTTAGAGATATGAAAACTAGTACCAAAATCTGGTTTTATCATATCAGAACCTAGGAAGATTTTGAGAGGGTTATTTGGAGCAGACTGTTGATCCAGGTATAAAAGGAGCAGTCAGGGAAGATAAAAGCTGTGCTGAAAAGCTAAATGTATTTGTTGCATCAATATTCAGGGAGAAGCTGATCAAAGTTCTTCCAGTGGTACTTTTTAAAAAAAAAATTTAAACTAGGTATTAATTGGAGAAATCTTAATCTGAAGAAGCCATAAAAGAGGTGTGTTTTATAGAAAACTGCCAGTCTCGGTAGTAAAAAGTGCCAGGATCTGAGATTATTTACCTTCATGTTCAAAAAGATGTTAAACATGAAATTGCTTATGTAGTAATGTGGTATGTTACCTGTTCCTCAAAATGTTACCAGAGGCACAGATGATGACTGCAGATTGACTGTAAGTCTGACTTGCATACTAGGCAAATTAGTAGAAACTGCAATAAAGAATACAATTAGTAGAGACACAAGTAGCTATAATATGCTAGAGAAGAGGTGAGAGAACCTTTGTAAAAGGGATGTCAGTACCTCACACCTCTGTGTTTGTTAACACTGTCAAAGACCTCATGAGGTAAGGGTGCTAAATGATTAGTGCATACTAGGGTTTTCAGAAAGCATCGAAGAATGCCTCACCTTTGTGAGGTCTGTAAGGGCAGTTTAGTAACTCTGGGATGAGACGAATAGTCCACTTCCGAATTAAGAGCCAAATAACAGAAAACAAAGGGGAGGACTAAGTGCTTGGTTTTCCACCAGAAGGAGGTTGCCAGTAGTATATTCCTATGTTATTTGTAGAAGAGAGAAAAAGTGGGGTGACCAAAGTTATTTGAGGTGACAGACTCAAAAGCCGACTACAGGGATGGCAAATGCAAAGCCATATACAAAGGGAAAAGAAATATATGTGTGTGTAGCTGATATGATTAATAGCTAACAGTTTAACTGTGTGTGTAGACTCTTTATTAGCTATCACCACCTTTCTGAATACTTTTTGAACCATCAGTGTAATATTTATTGTAGTTAAAAAGGTAAATAAGTTGTTGGGAATTCTTGGAAAAGGAATAGGAAACAAAATAGAAAACATTTACTGTACAAATCCATGGAACACCGTCTTCAGCGCTGTGTGCCTTGTCAGTGGCCCTCAGCCTCATGAAAGGATATATAAAAATTTTCTAGTTCTAATAAGGATGATCAGAGGTGTGTAACTACTGAGATGCAAAGCGGACAAGAGAAATCTGTAGGGAAATACTGAGCTCCCTGAATTCATGAATTCATGTAGAGAATGTGAATATAAATAAATTATCCCATGTGTCAAAATAAAAAAGAGCCATCCTAAGAGATTTTTGTGTTTCAAGCAAACAAAATAAAATATTTTTTTTTATACAGCAAAAAAGTTACATTTATGTATCCATTGCTACGGGATTTGTGGGGGTGAAGAGCATGCTTGGTTTTGCAAATGGATCTTTGGAGCAGGAGTCCATCAGTGATTGTTGAATGTGAACTGCATGCACCTCCAAATCAAGCAGATCTTAAGCTATTAGTTCTTGGCAAGAAATATATGGGGAAGGAAGCCCCTTTCTGGGCAGTGCTCTTTCATAAGCACCCACTAGTTGCCCCTATGGGGGGGAGGATACTGTCTATAGAGTCTGGCTACTGCTCTCATCCAGTATAGCCATTCTCAGGTTAATACTTCTGCAACAAACACAATGAAATAACATAAAACACTAGAACGCATTAAAAATTAAAATACACATTCCACCGTGAAACAAGACTTTAACCGTTGTTTCCTGGAGTAATTTAGTTCTTTAACTTTTTTTTGTGGCAGGAACTGATGTGGATTTATCTTATTAACCACCTGACAGGAAAACTGGATCTGCGATAAACTTTCATCCCACTTTGGTTCTGGTCACAGAATTCGTCTCCTACCAATTTCATACACGTCCACGTCAGTACATGCTAACATTAGTGCCACCCCTGTGGAACTAGTAAACTTCACAAGTGGGCTTCCTGTATCGTGTATCCCCGAGGCTTCTTGCTCTTATTTCAATGAGACAGCAGATAACTGAGCACAGTTTTCTAGGTTCTGCAGAAACATCTAATGGAATGGGAAGAAAACAAGGCAGGTATAT
>VYZW01017156.1:1825-55762 GCA_013401315.1 Balaeniceps rex
TCACAATGAAACTGTGTTTAGGGCCATAGGACTAAGATGGTTGAGGAGTCCTCATTAAATGTGAATTTTCCCATTCTTATTTCAATAGCTAACATATCACTGTCAGCTGCTAACATGTTAACTGTGATAGGAAAGTTGTATTATTCCATTTTGTTTAAAAAAAAAAAGTTCTTTTTTGCTTCAGAAAAATACTTTACAGAACATGTAGAAGGAGGCAAGAACAATACTGTATTTATGAAGACATCAAGCTCACTGAAATGTGTTTCTCTACATGCTGGAGAATTTTTTTTTCACATGTGAAAATTGAGAAGGAACAAACAGTAAATCTGAATCCTCCTATAATCAAATACATGAATAAATAAAATCCATCTTAGTTAAATGATGCTCGGTAACTCTATACCATTTTCATTTCAAATATAAAGGAAACAAAAGCATTTGTCACGAGTGCATATTCATAAGAAAGCCAGCTGGGCCCTGGTTTCTCTCTTGATAACTAAAATCCTAATAAACTTTAAGTATATCTAAATTATTAAGACCTGATCCATGGTCAGTAGAAATAGCCTCATTACAATTGGAAAGATTCGTTTCAGATTCTAATTCCATATCTGAGTTTTTAGGACTAGTTTTATCACAGCCTTGTACTATTGAACTACTTGCCTGTTTTTATTTTCTAATGTTGAGGAGAGGTAAGATCACAATTAATTTGGGGGTTTTATTTGGTGTGTGGCTAACCAGTAAGGCTAAGCTTCTCTCAGTTTCTCAAGAAAGAGCAGAGTTAAAACAAAAAGTCCAAGCACAGACTTTCATTAATCTCTACTAGGAAAAGCAGCAGCCACTGCTTCCCTATTATTTTTCTAGGTTAAGATTTTTAAGCCTTTGATAAATCCCAAAGATTAATAAGTGAAAGAAAGAATATAAAATGTTTCATTGCACTCTCTGAAGCTAGCCTTCCACACATTTATCAATGTTTTAAGGCACACTGCTACTGCTAAACATGCACTATTTTGTCACTCTTCCACCTACGAATCTGACAAGGGGTTATTCAACAAAAATCTGTAACGTAGTATAGAATTTGGAAATGTGATTTTGTTACTGTGGTCAATTGCATCATCTGAAAATGAATGACATACTAAGAAGTGCTTTGAAGAACAGTTGCATAATTTCCTTTTCCTTGATTTGACACTTTTATAAACAGCCTAAGTGTTGGAGCTAGCTAGATGCTTGCAGGACTTAAGCAAATATAGTACTCAGCGGGGGGGGGTTGTGGCATTTTTTTTTTAACTATGAGAACATGGTGCGGATGACTCTTCCTGCTCATTTTAGAAATGGGGAAATCCTCTGTGGTGACTCAGCAGTGTGGTACAGCGGTGCACAGTCACAGGCAGCCCACCTCCACCTGATGTCAANGAAGACTTAAGAAATTATAGTACTCGGCGGGGGGGGGGTTGTGGCATTTTTTTTTTAACTATGAGAACATGGTGCGGATGACTCTTCCTGCTCATTTTAGAAATGGGGAAATCCTCTGTGGTGACTCAGCAGTGTGGTACAGCGGTGCACAGTCACAGGCAGCCCACCTCCACCTGATGTCAAGTGAGCACATCCCCTCCTGATTGGGGCAAGGTTTTATGTTCTAGCTATAGCAGACCATATGCAGCAGAAAAACTGGGAAACTGTGGCAACGGGAACAGTCATTCTGCTGTGTTATATTTTTATACGCTTCTGTTAGCATAGGATAGACAGTTATGGCAAAGCAAACTGAAGATTATAAACCTTAAGTTGCTCACTGTTCCTTAAGGCATGTTGATGTAGGTATCGCTAACTTGAATCAGACAGTCCTCTTGAAGTTGTGGTTTCTTTTTGGTTTCTTCCTTTGTTCTTCAAGCATTTTGCTAATTAATTACTAGACACATTCCTACCTGCAACATCTTATCAAGAGAGCAATTGGCTCTGCATTGTGCTGTTTATATTTTGTGTTAATTAGTTAAAGATGTTATAACCTTCACTATTGGATTATAGGGCAATCTGTGACAGAGTGGCTGTACTAAAATTGAAGAGCTTTTTCTATTTTTATCTTACCTCATTTACCTGCTGTCTGATGTTAAATCAAGTAAGTGAAACTGGTAATGCCCTTGTGATAAGAAGGCATGGGTAGCATGCTTAAACACCTTGTTTTCTGAAGAGATAGATGTTATTTTATGGAGAGCAGCTTGTTCTCCAGCTGCACAGAAAATAGATGAAATGTTGGAGGGACACTATTTCCACCATTGTTTCTTCCCTCCTACACCACTTTACTTTCTACCTAGTTAAAAAGGATCATACACCATGTGAATAAGTATAGCTTATGCATTTGTGCTTTCTGAGTATGCTAAAACACACATGGATTATTGATCTTTTCAGTGCTCCACGACTGAGCTCTAGGTGGAGTCAAAAAGAATTGTTTTGACCCAATTGCAAAATATTACAATGATTGCTACAGAAAACCTTTACTTGCTACCCTGTGTCTGACAAGAAAATGTTTTTTAACCATCTAGTAGTTCACCCATCTAGACCATAGTATCCCTGCAAAGATGTTTCAGGATGTTTTCTTGAAAGCTTTGCTGAAATGAAGGTAGACGACTTCTACTGCTGTCCCCTCATCCACAGATCTAGTTATTTTATTATAGAAGGCAGGCTGGTTAAAGAGGATTGATTTTCTCCAAAGGAGTGATGGAGTTACCAAAGCCCAAGAGCAGAATCATGGTGAAGCACTTCTCTTCTCAGTGTTAAAATCTCCCAGCCAAATAAAGTTATGAATTATTAAAGAATTTCTAGAAAATTGGAGAAGTTTCAACTCTTCCCCTTCTCTACTGTTATTAGGACACTGCTACGGAAGGTGAAAAATGCTACTTTGAAAAAATGAACCATCGCTGTCTTTATTCTGATGAGTGCTGTGTGTAGTGAATGGCAATATTTAGGTGCCCTTCCTCTGTTAAGTGTATAACCTTGCGAACAGCAAGAGCAGATACTTCCAATAGCTTTTTAAGTCTAAAACAAGGTGGAATTTAAGTTTTCAAAGTTCTACTGATTGCCTTTCAAGTTTTCCTTGCAGAGTATTCTCACTTCATGCAGGTGCCTATCAGTGTGCTTGACAGGTTGCGATCCCAGTATGACCCATTCTCCAGTGGCTGGGATTTTGATTTCCATTCTGGGTGCTGGGTGCTTGAAATATATATGTTTCAATAGCCAGTGTTTTATGTCTAAGTCATGTTTTGGATATAGGCCTATATTCCTTGTATATGTAATAGCTGAAATGATTTTTTAACATTCCTAACAGTCTTTCTGTATAGCTCAGATAAAAACCTGAAGGCATTTGAAAAAGAATAATCAGTTCTAAGTTTTTCATGACAACCTTGTGAAACTATTAGTGCAATGATTTGTTAAACTTTGAGCTTAAAAACATATATAAATAGGAAAATGCAATCCAAGACCAGAGTTAGATAAATGATGTTTTATAGTGAATACAAACACTGTATAAATGTTCAGTGAATTTGCTTGTATAGGCTTAAAAACTGCTGAGATGTGCATTCAGACCTTCAGAGTTGAGAAGCTTGCCGTAGCATAAAAGATCAGAACCTCTTGATGATGCAAAAGAGAAGGGCTGGGTGTCAATTGCATGCGTCTGTGTGTGTGACAACAGCCCCACAAATGGAGTAGTGGGGTGAAATGTGGCAGCATTTATTAAACATTAGATATAATGCTTGATATATTTATATATTAAACATTGATTTTCAGTTGGTGCTTTGAAAATCACTGACAAAATTGTAGTAGGTACCTGTTTCATTCTTAAAGAATTTTTATAGTTTTTCCCAAATAGGCTCTCGACCTTCTGGTTAAAACACATGGAAAAAAAATATAAGAAGAATGTGATATATTTGGAAGCAAGGACATTTTAACATAAATTTCTTAATTGCTTTTATATTCTTAAAGAAGGACACAAATAATTGATAATGTTAAAAAATGAAATAGTGTGAAGAAAACAACTCATTTGAGCTCTTGGGATTTAAAATGTGCAGATAACCAATACTGACCAATTTTTTAGGGGAGGAATTATAAGTAGAATGAGGTCTGTATGGTAAATCTCATCCTGAAAAAACTTAGATGGATGAGTCATAAGCCTCTGAAAATGAGATTTGTAATGGAAACACCAAATCAACTTTTACTATAGTGTCAGGAATATGACATTATAATAAAGTACACTGATGTATCTGTATTTGCCTTTTGCAAACATAATGAAACTGACTTCAGCATAGAAGGTGCCAGGGTATTCCATCCACATCTGCTGTTTTACAGTATAATATAACAATATTCAGACATATAATGCTAGGTGTTATGTATTTGCACTAGGACGGAAGAAGACCAACAGAATTTTTTTAATCATGACTAGAATAACAACTCCGCAAGTTGCTGTATGGAATATGGCATCTACCCTCGATGGCATGGGGACAAGTTGGAAGTCATCATTGCTTTTTCATTGCTTCTTATAGCAAATATTAATCACAACACCAGTAGTGTATAGTGGGGTGCTGTTTGGCTTGTCTCCTCCCTGACCTCACGCAGGCTCAGTGTGAACCCATCCATCCTCTGCTACTTTATTGCTGGCATTTAGTTTTGAATGTCTGCCACTGCTCTTGGCAGGACTCGGGCTTTTTGTTGTCCCGTGCTCCCAGCTAGGGAGTGCAGTTCAGGAACCTGAATCCAGGACTCGGGTGAACGCACACGAACAACTGTGTTGGGTCCCACTAATCAAGACATGGGCAAAGGAGAGGAACTGAAGACATACTTGCCCAGTGCATTCTTCTCATCCTCCATGGACCTGTGCCTCAAGAATTTCCAGTGACACCTTTCTGTTTGATATCTTTTGATTTTTTTTTTTTTTTATTCTGTCTAATCACATTTTATTTGCTGACGGGAGGACTTGGAGCTGTGCCCAGAAGGCGTGGCGAGAGCCAGTGCCCTGTGAGGAGGGGGCACTGGAGAGGGTGAGTGGCTCCAGATCGGCTGCTTGGAGAGCTCAGGACCCTTCGCTACCATCTGCAGAAAGAGCAGCCACCCTCCCACTGTCCCATGGTAGAAGTCCCCGCTGTCGGCACAGCCAGCGATGCTCGTGCAGGAGAGGAGACACCACACACAAAGAAGCTTTCCAGGTGAGAAGTGCAGGAGTTGCTCTGCAGATGCATTTTCCAGGCAAAGTGAAGTAAGTGAGTCAGGAGGGGATATTCGTCTCCTCAGGACCAACCTGCTGCTGCACCCATGGGAGATAGCTGAGTCTGTCCACGCTGCTGCTGCAGGATTTAAGTTTTCCACTTTCAGGGATGGAGATGTAACGCTATTGTGTCTTTCATGGTAGAAAAAAAGTCTTTTTTGCTTGCATGGAAGAAAGGCTTAAGCCATTTGTCTGGTGAAATTTTTTCTGCTTCCTTGTGAGCTTTAGTAGGCATGATGGTGTTGGATTGACGGTTGGACTAGATGATCTTAGAGGTCTTTTCCAACCTTAATGATTCTGTGATTCTGTGATTCTGAGCTATACCCTATGCCAAAATTGTTGTAGCCCTTCTTCTGGCAGAGTCAGTCTCCTTCATGTACGTTCAAACCAGGGCTGTCACAACGCCTAGCCCAGGCATTGCAGGCATTCCTCTAACCGGTTCCTCAGACAGACAGCAAGACAAGCAGAGACGGACAGCAAGACAGGCAGATCCTAAGTCAGGCTAAGACTTTACAGGTTAAACACACTGAAAAAGTAGGGAGGCTTAACAGAGGGAACAATTTTCATCTAAAGTACTAAATACAGTACAAACCAAATTTGTTAGCAAAAGATGTTGGGATATTGGTCACATTTGTTTCATTTATGAGTCATTTCCATTAACAGAATTCAATTACTGATTATTAGATTCAGTAATTTTTTCCTGCTGCCATCTCCATACTTACTGTGGCTGTTCCTTCTTTTGCAACTTAACAAACTATCAATTAATTTTCATTCTGTATTTTCATTTTCTGTAACGTATTTCTGGGTTTGCTTTACAGAGAAATGGAGGATTTCTGTTACATGTCTGAAATGGTACTTACATAAAATCAACAAAAAATATCAGGTAAATAGCTAAGAACATCTGCAGCTATGGATATATGAGAAATTTAGGAATAACTATTCTAATTAATCTTGTAAAATGAAAAATAAGTAAAAACTGCATTGTAATTGTTTAGCAAAGAGAGGTATCTACTTCAATTAATACACTGAAAATAAGATTAGGCCAGATGAGGTTTTGCACCAGCAGGTGCTGGTCCATTACAATCCCAGTAAGAAAGGCACTCAGACTCTGTAAAGTGTCATTTAAAATGCTATTAAATAGAGCTAGTGCTATAAAGAAAGGGAGACTAGTTTAGATAATCCCATGTCCTTTTAGATACTGGAAACCCCAAGGTGCACAACACCAAACGTGTGTCCCATCAGGGATCCATGTGGATCCCATCCCTGAAGAGGGCTGCCCCATTTTGGTCATTACAGCTCTTACAGGATTTTCTTACAAGAAAGCAACCCTTGGTCATTTCTGCTGTCAGATAACAAAGATGCTCACATGGGAACTTGTGCCAGCTTTGTCACTTGGATAATTTTAAATGGTTTAAAATTTAGCCTGGAGAAGAGGAGGCTGAGGGGAGACCTTATAGCTCTCTACAACTACCTGAGAGGAGGTTGTAGCGAGGTAGGTGTTGGTCTCTTCTCCCAAGTAGCAAGTGATAGGACGAGAGGCAATGGCCTCAAGTTGCGCCAGGGGAGGTTTAGATTGGATATTAGGAAAAACTTCTTCACGAAGAGGGTTATCAAGTATTGGAACAGGCTGCCCAGGGAAGCGGTCGAGTCACCACCCCTGGAAGTATTTAAAAGACGGGCAGACGAGGTGCTTAGGGACATGATTTTGTAGTGGACAGGAACGGTTGGACTCAATGATCTTAAAGGTCTTTTCCAACCAAATGATTCTGTGATTCTGTGGTTTTCTTGAGATACCTTGTTTAGTTCAAAAGATTCAAAATCTGATAGAATAATTGCACTCATTATAGGTTTTTTTTATTCCCAGAGAAGACAAAGTAGCACATTCTATAGACTTCTGTTTTCCAGAATTAATCCTGTCCATGAAGGGTACGTAGACTATGTTTACATCTATGGAACTACTGCAAATAGCTGTGAGAGGAGAATCAGCCAGTCCTTCTTTAATTTGGTCTAGGCAATTTAGTTTTCCCTCTTAGCTAATAGGTCACGATAAACAACTATAAAAATAGCTTTAAAGGTATGTTAGATTGGAAACCAAAAGGTATAGACTTTCTCTTAAAGGAATTTTCAGAAACCCTTGGAGTGATTTAGGTACCAAAACATTTTAAGCTTTTTCAAATGGCCTAGGGCATCCCAGACATCTGCCAGGAGCTGGCAGATAAAGCACAGACCTGACAGAACATGCTCGCCCTCCTGGGGCAGCAGCTATGTGACATGGCACCAGACACCTACGTTCAAGCACCCGACCTGCCCCTCATGCAGTGTGCTCGTTAGTGTTTCTGTTGTAACCAAGGAGAACATTTTGACCAATGTATACAACTGAGTTTTTAAAATCAGGCGACTAAAGCTGTATGATACACTGCACCTTTGAGAATCGTAGTAGGGGGTCCAAGTTTGGAAAAAGTCTGGTTTCCATCCATAACTCCATCTACATAATGGTTATAAGGGACTTAACCCCTTGCCTATTGATTGTAATGCTTGTTGGATTGTGTCTCAAAGCACTTGTGCTTTTTTTAGTGATTTTTATGATTAGCTTAATCTTTGCACAACAATGATCCAGGTACAAAATTCCCTTTGGTTAATATAAAAACAACTTTTAAAAAAAGGTCAAATATGTCAAAGATCCTTAGCTGGCATGTTTCCTCTTATAAACAGAAAATTAGAAGAGCTGCCTTGTCATCCCCTTTTCACTAATCTGTCTACTGAAAGAGTTTGTTTTTCAGACAATTTATTTATACACACATAAGCATAAAAATGCTACCAGAGAACAAAATGTCAAAAGAAATATTTTCCCCATGCACATGAACATTCAGAGCCATTTCTTGAATTCAGATCCACTTGAGAACCAATAAAAGATATCTGGAAGGCAGCGAATGCAATTACTTCTTAACACCCCTTCCTCTGGCTCCAAATGTCAAAGATACATAGAGACAAATGTTTAAATTAACTGAGAAATATTTTCACTTGTTCTGAAATATTAACTTTTAGACCTTTACTCATTCTCTTATTATATTATTATTTTATTTGTTTGGAAGCTCTGGAAAAGACGTTTTTATGATCAAAACTTTCAGATCTTAAGTAATATATTCTAGGCAGGAGCTGTCACAATGTATTAGCCTGAGTATGACAATGTTATTCAACTAGTGATCTGAAGCATGATGTTATTCAACTGCTTTCCTATTAGTGAATTTAATTGCGCCCAAAATCGTGAGGCAGTTGGGTAATTCAGACACTTTGCTAATGCTGTGGAATAATTTATATTTTATTCTATTTTTATGGTTTCAAGTTGGCCGTACTTGCCCTTTATAGCTGATTGAAGCATGGGATTACTATTTTTCAGGAACTTTTTGATACTAAAAACAGAACAAAAATATCCCTTTTCAAAATAGAAAAGTAACGTTTTTTTGAAAATTTCTTGAAGAAGCAAAGATTAGGAGTTAAGCGTAATTTAATAAAACTGTACATGTTCTGTTCTTGCATACTAAGGTAGACATCCTGGGATTACAGCCCAGTTCACTTACTGTAGTCTTGGAAAATGTTGTGTCAGACCTCGCCAAGAAGTTTTATCTGCTTGGTCATGGTTTTATGCTTATCTTTGCCTGTCTCATGCCTCTACTTCTATGAGACTGTCCAGAAGCTTGGGTAGGTCATGATGAGAAGATCCTACCAAGAGCTCCATTTTCATTTCCCATACGCAGAACCCATGCATCAATTCTGTTTCTCTGCAGTAACTAGCTCCATGTCTCAGTAGCAAGTATCTCCTTCCAGCACGCTGGGGGTAATTTTCCACGAATTGGGCAGGGCTGTGGAGAGCAAGAATGTTCAGATGCAGGGACAGCCTGGTAACTGACTTTTACAATCCTCAGCTGTACATCAGTACAGCTGGAAAAGTGGTGGTGGGGAAGGTGCGTAAATTAGTGACAGATGAGACACTTAGCTATTTGAACAGCCAGGCATTAAGCTTTTGGTCCACCTTCTGGATATGGTTTGGCACCATAAAAGAACCGTAAAAAACAGGTAATCCTCTCCATGGCATTAACCCCTGACTCAAGGAATCATATTAGGGTTCTCTGTGATGGTCCTGCATGTGCTTCTTCCCAGGTTCGGCTGGAGTCTGCGTTCAGCTGGAGGAGCTCCTGAGGCTGCCGTCCCTTTTGTTGCAACCTGGATGGAGAGGCTATAACGCTGCACATGGCTGTTGTTCCCGCAATCCCCGGAGCCCCTGAGGAGGGTAAGTCATAATTAGGGGCTTTTCTCATGAGTAAACCAAGCCAAAGGAATCATGCTTGTGTGATCCTGCTGCATCTAGATTGCTATCTTTTAAAAGTTTTGAAGGTAATTCTTCACAATTTAGGCTTAACAAGAGTCACAATAACTATACTTTTCATTTGATTACTCTACCACATAATAATGAGGTTTATAATAACTTCTGTGCCCTGTGAATATAACTTACAAACATAGATTCCTTACATCTATTCCATCCTTAGTCCTATCATGCCTTGATAAATTTGACATGCCAGCTCTTGCTAAAATAATGGAGTTTCCACTTTTACTAGTAGAATGAACTTTAGAAAGTGTTTAATCATAGATGTTGTGCTCTGGAGGACCTTCAGAACTCAACTAATTTGGAAAGTTGATATTCTGAAGACAAAATAGTGTCTTAGTTATTAAAGGAAATTATCTGTACAGGAGGAAAAAAAGCTTTAAGTCTTTTCCTTCCAAAACTCAAGTGGTTAATGCATGACTTTGCATGAATCAGAAGGATTCATTTGATTCCCATGCTGACCTCTTCCAGAAAATTTAATTTCTCCATCTCAAACATATTATTTTTCTTTAATACAAAAGAGCACTAACCTGAACCTTATTGTGCCCCTTTTACAATTAGTCACCCTTTTGTTGCATTAATCTTTTAAAGTAAATGGAAGGATTAGTGTTTTAACACAATACAAAGCGAAGTCTGAATACAAAATAATTGAGGATGCTCTCTGTATTTTAGTTCATATTATAGTAGGCTACTGCTAAGTTTTTTACTTCATTTAATCTCTGATTTTGGTTTTGATCCCAAGGGTCAAGAATTAAAACAAGTATTCTGTTTATAGACGTAGTAGAGATCAGGGGTATGTTGTAATTACATCTGAGAATAGGAGATAAGCTTTTATCATTAATAAGGCTGATTATTAAAGGGATGCGTATGGCTAATTCACTAACGATAATTCTAAAATATAAGCGTCTACTTGAAGTGAAGACTGGGACACCTTTGGCTCCAGTTCCTTCCAGAAAGGTCCAGAGTAACAGTTCGCTTACATAAATCGCTCCAGAGGCAAACTGGTATAGTTGACGTCAGAATCTTCTTTGTTCTGCTTTTTAAAAAAAGTTTTTAAAAAACTTTTTTTAAAAAAATGGATCTAAAGTGGAAAGGCAGCAATTAAGATAGAAATATTTTAGACCTGGTAAATGGTGGGTCATATCTCCATACACCTTTCTGAAACTGATTCCAAGTGACAACCTTTGTTAGTTAATGCCAAGAAAGAAGGAATTTTAAAACATGGGTGAAGGCACTAGATTTTTGTTTTTCATCTCTTTTTTTGCAATTGTGATACTGTTTGATAGGAAAATATAGATTGTAAGAACTTGTATATGTGCCTATTTTGGCTTGACTGTAAGTGGTTTTCTATTTCTGGTATAACAGAAACTTTGAAAATAATCTCTGTTTGATTTCAAAGTGTTTTCCTGTTTCACACATTGGGAAAGTGAGTCCTTCCTTCACCAATTCCATTTCCATGATGGTTTTAATAGATGTTAGCTGATGACACCTTAGACCAAGTATAGTGACTTTATTAGAATTTTGAAAATCTGCTATTTACACATGACAAGTTATTTACAAGCTTGCAGTTTTCTGTATATAGTACAACGTAATAGCTGCAAGAATATAAATTTAAATCAGGAACTGAGAGAAATTTAGTTGAACTTCCCATGAATATGGTGAGCAGATCTTTTAAGAATTTGAGCAGATCTTCAAGGTGATGAAGAGACATCACAAAAATTACTGTTAAAGAGGTACCTTTCTGTTCCCTGGAGTGCTGGAAAGAACTTCTGCGTTCAAACTAATACCAGTAAGATAGTTCACATTAGAATATGCATTTATACTAAAAGCTATAAATGTTAGCTTATCAAGGGACACAATGCACTGCTGCTTTAGTGATCAAATGAAGAATTAGGATTGTAGAAAAATAACCAAAAAGATCAAGAGAAACTGATAGGATGAAATTTCTCTATTCAGAGCAGTGGAATGATTGTGAGTTGTGAACTAATTCATAAAAGCTGTGTACTGTTTGTAGAAAATTAGAAGAAACAAAAAGATTGCATTCATCAAATAAATCATGTGGCAAATCTGTTTCGAAAGAATGGGTATCTTTAGAAGAAATGAATGAATACATGAATACAATACAGATATACAGAAATTATAAATAGTGACATAAGCTCATTGTTTTAATGAACTGCATTGAATATGTTTCTACAAATTACATTGTTTGACTTAGCTATAATAATACAGCAGAATATGGTTGTTATTGATATGTGGAACTGAAAGACAGGAAGAAGATATCAAAGAACAGTAATCTTCACTGAAATGTAAAAAGTACAGTTCCTGCCAGTCCAATCAGTGATAATGCCTACCTGTGGAAAAAAAAAAAAATTTTTTTTTTAATGTATTAGAGAACAACTAGATGAAAGCGAGAGGCAAATTGTAAGAACAATTCGGAGGCAATAAGAGGCATTGAGTGTTGCAGACAGTTGTGAACCTCCTAAGGTAAAGTTTAAATACTAAAAATACTGTAAATTCAAACGTCATATTGATCACTCGCTATTAAGAATTAGCAAAGACAACCTTTTTCATTCATTTGGTCAATTGAAATCCGGAACATACACTAATAATGTTAATATCTCTTTTATCTAATGAGCTTCAATTTGTGAAGTCCCCTGCCTGTTCTCTCAAACCTCTTAAAAGGACTATGTAAATTTAGAAGAAGTCTATGAACATTTATGTCAGACAAATATGATTGAATTCATACCTGATTCTCTATGCAATGTTATTACCGGAAAGTCTAATGGTACTCAGATAAATGATGCCATGTTCTGTAATAACGTACACTAAACTCTTTACAAGATATATAGCATATGAAATAGTCACTTCTGTGTGTTGTTCCAAACCCAGCACAATCTGTAATACTTTATTATTTCTAAAAGGCTGTCCCTGAGTTCAGCCTTGGAGGAATAAACAATCCAAAGAAATGCTAACTTGTTTCCAGGAAAAGAGGGAACTGCTCTATTACATCTAACTTGTTTAAAAAAACAAATAACCACTGCAAGCATGTTCAGCGCAATCAGCTATTATGACTGTAACCTCCCAGGGATGAGGGTGAGATCTGTGATCACCGAACCCTCTCACTTAATTGCCTAGGCTGCTCTGTGTCTTTTTGCTAATCATATTATACCAGTTTCACCTCGGCCGGCTAGATTATTGCAAAACTCCAGAAGGCAGCGCTGGGATAACTCTTCTGTTGGCTTCCAAACTCGAGGGAAGTTTAAAAAAAAAAAGAAAAAGTGTAGTCAAACTCTTTCAAGAGAGTTAGTGTATTTTTGATCCCGAAGAGATTTAGGGTGGATTGCAGCTATTTGGTGTAATAATCCTTAACACCAGAAGGCTGCAAGGAGAGTTGATATGGTGGCATTCATTTCTGGAGATGCGGGGTTTCGTGTTTGGAAGTGTTAATATCAGTGTGGGTGGTGGTACTCTGTGCAGGTGCTCAAAGTCTCCCGGTAAAACTCTCAAAGGGGCCCCGCAAATATATATTCAGTTTTGCCAAGGCGTTTCACAGTGGGCGAATGAAAGAAAGGCCAGAAGCGCTGACCTTCCTGATGAGACTGCTTCTTCCTCCAACAGAGGAGTTCCCCCTCCACCCCCCGCCCCAAACTCTCTTAGTGTTCCGTGGTAAGTAGAATTAGCAAGGCACACCCACCTCCCCTCCCCAAATTCCACGTTTGCATATAAGCTACTATCAAAAGGAATACTTTGTAATAGCAAATGTTCCCTCACTACGGCCAGAGGTGCTCTGATAATGAAGCATTTTCTTCTACAGATGTCTGAAGGGTGTTGTGTCACAAAAGCTGGACAAGCTAAAATTGGGACATTAGGGATTTGGCCTGAGTTTTCTTTCAAAAAAAAAAAAAGATTGAAGGACTTGATTCTATAGCAAAAGTGTACTCTCATTTCCTTTGACTTACGAGTAACATATTCTGAACTTTCCCCAGTATTAGTTATCTCTCCAATTAAGGTGAGAGTGATCAAAAGAGCCTTTTCTGAGGACTTCTATCCCTGAGTCCTTCTATGAAAGGCAATTTGTTAACTTTATAGCTCTACATTTCAAGAACTCACAGGAATGCCCCAAGAAAGTCTAGGATCTACCTAAACGAGCTGCGCTGATTGTGTTTGTTCCTTCATTTTACCATTACTAAAGATGTTTTATCAACATGATAACTTATAGAACAGAATGGTCATTTGATAAAAACCCACTTTACATGAAATACTAAAGAATTTGCATATAAATAGGTTTTTATATTTAAATGCCCTGTGGGTGAATGTGATCCAATATCCCTCAGAAATCAAAATCCTGAACTGTCTCATTTAAAGTTTGCCTGCTAAAAATAAGGTGAAGTTGGACAGCTTTTGATTAGCATGACATTCCTTTCTGGAGAGTGCTTACAAGACCAACAAATCACAATTCAATTAAACTGTGCCCCGTATAGTACTTTCAATGTATTCTTTGTGGTTTCTTTTTCCGGCATTCACACTTACCCTATTTTTTTCTTGATTCATTTGGCAAGACTTTGCATGTAAAGTCCCATGAGAGAGACAAATGAGGAACATTTTAAAATCTTGATTGCAGATCTTGCTGCTTAAGACACAGGCATTATCCCATGTCTGCCATTATGTCAGCTGGCTCTTTAACAATGAAATAAAGAAGCAACAATTAGGATGTATTTACATTTCTCTAGTGGCATTGTTTACTCCCCTATAATTAAAGGATCTGCCAGCTTTTCAATTATGAACTCCTATTTTTAGGGCAGTAAAAACTTAACACACAAATCCACGCCAGCGCTTTTCAAGCAGCGAAACCCAGCCCGCTTTGTGCCGACGATAAACTGATGAAAGCCAGGGTGCTGCTGCCCGATGCAGCCGAGCACCCAGGAAGCCGTGGCAGCTCCGGACCCTGCTCCGGCCGTGGCAGGGAAGCTCTCGGGCACCGCTGCCCTATTCTTGATGCAGCTAGGGCCCAGAGGCTCAGAGCCGTGCTACGGCATGGCACGTAGGGCAGTATCGGGGCAGTATCGCCCTTGCTCTCCGAGGCCTTCTCAACGTCAACCATCTCTCGTGTAGCCAGTACCTTTCCACATCAAACTGCCAATTCTTCAGTACGTTTTTCGAGGCATGTACGTGCACTCACATGTGCACCTGGATGATATAGGCTCTAGCGAAGTCTTCTTAAAGAGTGATCTTTGCAGCAGCTGCCCATTCCCCACCAGAAGCAGTCTGCAGACGTGCCCTGGTAAGCCCCTGCACGCTGAGCTGCTGCATGTTCTGCAGCATCTTCTCTGGCTGTACCTGACCTGGTTTTTTAAACATCTGAAGATAATTTGAGAAATATACTGTGAGAAAACTAACTTCTCTAGAGCAAGTAGTTTAATGCGGCATGACAATTGCATTTAAATTTTAACACTAAACAAAGTCGTATCAGTTGGATTAATACCCTGAACATTTTTAGGTATCACAAAGTACATCTAAGTGGAAAACCAGCAGCCAAGAAGAGATCCTAGGAAATTTCCACAGAGATGTTTTCTCAGAGGAATGACACTCCAAGTTTTTGTTGATTGTCTTGAGGAGATATGTTTTTCCAGTGAGCAGGTGAGAAATGTGTTTCCTGTATGCTGTCAACACACGGGGGTGCAGGGAGCTGGGGCTCCCAGGAGCTCTGGTTCTGAGAGCCATTCTCACCTGCTCCAGGGCGCATTGAAGCCCAGAAATAATGCCAATGCTCCCCATGGCATCAGGACAGAATCAGCAGTGGGAAGCACCCTTTGCTCTGCCGGCTAAACTGCCAAGTGCATTTGAAATTGCCTTAGGTCAGATAAAGTGGAAAACGATGCAGGAGCAGGTGCTGAGGGCTTGCCGCCCTAGCAAAAGCCGGCAGGACCAGGGACAAGCGTCTCCCCCAGCATGTGTTTGTCTATGGGAGGAATGCTTGCAGAAAGAAGGCAAAAAAGTGAAGTAATGTATATTCATTTGCAAATTAATGAATTACATACAATTATTTTTTGTTCAACTCCATTAGGCCGTGAGGTACTAGGGTCTGTGATGCACCCTGCGTGGACTCCTTTAAATGGATGCAAAGCATGACATACATCTTTAATCTCTGAGTCTGTATTAAAGCTTTTTTTTACCAGGTATGTGCTGTGTATACTGGGAGCACTCAAGCTTTGATTAAACTAAATTCAATCCCTGAGTCTTTCTAATGAACTGTAAAAACTCACTCTAATTTACATTCAGATATCACTGTGCTCTCCATACTGTAATTATATTAGTAATGATCTATCTGAAGGCTTCTTAAGTTTTATAGGACTTTTACTTGTAATTATAAAAATATGGAAAAGAGATAAGGGAGAGAAAATAAGGGAATGAGAAAGGATGGAAGGAAAAAGAAGAAAGCTAGGAGAGGAGAACAGAAAAAAATCTGGAAGGACAGCAAAGGCAGAAGAAACTATTGTGGCTTGGCAATGTAATTGTAAAGCCTTGTCAGAATCACTTTCTTACATAAACAAATTAAAACATCAGAAGAAAAAGATCTCACTGTTTTATGAAAGTAGAAGCCTTTCCATGTAAAGTTCAGGTCATTAAGAGAATAAAGATATTTATTGGTTTTTCTTCCTATTATGTGAGCAGTATGAAAACTACCATTTACAATCTACAAGGAGTTAAATTCTAGCTGGCTATGAAATTACCTACATTTTAAGTCAAACTCCTGGGATAGGTTTAAAATGCTAATCCCGTTTTTTTCGCTCCTCTCTGCTTTTGATGAACAATTTCTCATGCTCATTTCAATGAGAAATAATGTCAAAGTGTTCAAAAAACAAGCATTTCAATTCTAAGTGTATCCCCAGAGATAGCACTGATATAAAAGTAATTTTTTATCCAGTTAGATTTGAATTGTAACTCTTTGTGGTTTTTAAATCAGAAGTTGAAAACACATAGTAATAGTTATTACGGTATCTTGGCAGATTAATGCAGTACGTCATATCATATTTGTGTCCTGTGGTACAACATACAATACACACTGAATTTCATTGTTATTTAAAAATGTTCTGGTGCTTTATGATGTGCATTACATTGCAGAAATGGGAGCTAAACAGTAACAAAATTGCAAGAATATGAGTCTTTTCTGGCTCATTGTAAAGTAATATAATAAAAATTCAAAACATAGTTTTATTTTCTGACTTGGTTTTTGGTTTTTTTTTCCTCTATAGGATGTTCTATCTCTTTTCTTAATGTTTATTTAAACACACACAAAGATAGATTAGGCTTTATTTTGAAATGGATTTCCTTCTTCTGCAGCTCCCTCCTTCTCTTTCTTGAGTAGGTGTTTGAAAAATTCTGTTTCTGAATTAAATTTGGGGATTTGTTTCCCTGTAAGCACTTTGCAAGCATGACATGAATAGTGCCATGCCAAAAAAAAAAAGAAAAGAATCAGTGAAAAGAAAAAAGATTACTTTGTTTTGATAATATTTTTTTTTCTGAGGAATTATACAAACCTTTCATTATCATTGATATTACTAAGCTCCCAGTGATTTGCCCTGTCGTCTTAATTCCTGTTACCAGTTACTAAGAGACAAAGCAGCTCTTGAGGATCAACATAGCATACTTTCTCAAATTATTAGTCTTATTTTCTTCTTTATTGCATTTTCATTCTCCTAAACCTTGTTAATGAAAAGGGTTATTATTGTTGTGACAATAAGATGGGATAAGGAAAAATATTCAAAGTCACAGCAAGGGTTTAAGAAGAGGTTGTCACAGTCAAAGGGACTGACAAGAGAAATGAACACAGATGCAGAGTGTCGGATGGACAGGGGATGAACATAAGAAATGGGAAGTACATAAATAATTAACAATAATAACGTGTGTAAATAATGTGTGACTGAAATATAAGTCAGGTCTCTACCCTCAGGCACTTACAAGCTTTTAGATATAGGACAGCAAATGGTGGTAAATAACTCGCTGTTCAGGGGGAATGGTTATCACCATGTGATGTCTAATGAGAGGCTGGCATGTTGAAAAAACCCTGTTATGTTTTTAGCTGTATTTAAAAACTAAGAACTGAATAAAATGTGAATAAATGCACAGGAAAAGATACGAGGCAGGCGTCACTGTTAAAAGGCCAGCCATAAATGTGTGCAGGAAGGAGGGATTCGCTGCTAGCCAAGGAAGGTAGTTCCAGCGTAGGGGGGTGGTATTAGCTAAGGTTGTCCAATAAATTTGTCCAATTTAAGAATTTTTTGGATTGTGGGAAGAAGAAATGAGATGTAAGAAAACTGCGTGCAAAACATAAGAGAAAATTACTTACTTGGTGTTGTGGATAGAAAAGAGAAAATAAAGCAAGAGCTCACTCAAATGTTGATATGGCAAAAGGACTGGAAGAGTGCGTTTTGCAGCAAAGAAATGGATGAACTTCACTTGAAGAACAAAGGTTATGTGAAGTGAGAGATGGCCAAGAGTGGATAAGAGCAGCATTACCAATTGGAAAGGGGTGATTTGGGAAGCAGTGGCCCTTGTTCAGGTCTCTGTCACCTTTGCAAGTCCAGGGTATCTTCACTGATATAGCGGAGAAAACAGTGAGATTAAATAAAGATTGCACAGAGATAAAGAAATCTGATTCAAAATGTTTGGACTATGCTGCTTCTATGAATAATGAAGTGAAAAAAAAGAGAAAGAACAATCATTCTCTTACGCCCTCCATATACATTTCTGTTTCATGGATAGTTAAAAAAGATATTGCAGTTACATTTAAAGATAAAATATTATGATAAAAAATTCTAATATGTTTTTCAATGTTACTTTAACTTAGAGTTGGGAATTTACCGTTAAATTGAGGTACAGAGAAGACTAAAGCAGTAGAAGCTGTCTTCAACTCCGCTGAAGTCATTTACAGCTATCTCTGCAACTGGCTTCATTTCTTTAAGATGACAGAGTGTCTTTTTTATAACTGTTATCATACATCATTATGTGTAAATTCACAATGCCATATAGAAGGATAAATGACAACGTACACTTTCATTTAGACCAAAATAAATACTAGTTATTGGCAAATGCATTTTGTTCATCCCTGATCTCACCTCTCTGGGAATAAAGAAAAGATGAGACTAGTTGTCTAAACAGTTAATAAATAATTTAAAAGCAGAGTAGCAAGAACATTATCCTAAAATCCACATACAAATAGAAATCAAATTTGTGTACAAATACAAATTAACTTTTGAGGTTCCTATATTCCATGAACAAATACCAGTATTTGTTTATACTGACATGTAGCGATTTGTATGAATTATAGGAGCAGAAAAATAAGTGGCAGCAACACATTCTGCCTTCACCTTGAGTGGATTTGGTAAAGCCTCAAAGTCAACTTATGATCATCTTGAGATCTCAGAGGCATTGCTTAAGAGTCCAAGAACAGACATCAAGACTTAGCACACTATTTGGAGGGCCCAGAATACCTCAATGGAAAATAAATCAATGCCTTAAGTAAAGTTTATTTTAATTGGATATTTAGTAGGTGGAGTAAGGGAAAGTTTAGATGTCTTATTGAAGCAAACAGGTCAATGGCAGGTTGAGAAAGGATAATCAAGTCTTCTGGATCCTTACACTTCAAGGGACAATGTATTAACTCGGGGTCAATTTTGACGTTAGTTAGTGTAAAAAAGCAGTAAGAGAATGTTGTTAATATTTCAGTATGAAGCTTCATATTCCTTATTGCATAGAATTTGATACCAGAGACATATTTCCAAAATAACAAGATTAAAGCAACTCCTCTGCCAGCTAGTTTATCAATCAATGCGATCCTCTTTTATATCTTTTAATTGCTCTGTCATCTTTAGCCAAATTCAACAGAGAGTTAGAGATCTCCAAGATGTGCAATTCTTTCAGTTTCCATGAGAAATAATAGGTACATAGAAGTGAGGGCCCACAGCCTGGAAAAACCTGCAAGATAAGTTTATTTCTTCCATGTGATGCGTTTGTTCTCCAGACAGCAAGTGCACAGTGATATATTGAAGAATGCTCCACTTCACATAAGAAAGAGACATGTATGGGAATTCAGTGCTCAAATTCAATCATTCAAGGCTGAAGGTAATGACGTTTTCTGGTGCTGTGGTCCAAAGTGCATGATTGAGATATGGGACCAAACAGCTGAGGGAGAGAGAAAGACTACTGCAAAAACCAGGATTAATGTCCTACAAAAGCAGTTTGAGTTTGCCAACAACGACCCCGAAATCACCGAGGTCACAGAGGCTGATGTGTAGGAGATTTTATGAAGGCTAGATTCCAGACCTCAAGCGTGGTAGGCATGATTGAGGATCCAAAGTGCTCTCTGTCCTTAAGACATTGCACAACAGTATCTGGGACTTTAAACTGGAGTTCTTAAAAATGAGTTTATAGGAACTCAACCACTTTTGGCAAAGGCAAGACTTGTATTTGCAAGACAGAAATAAGAACTGCGGTGGATTGCATGTTATACAAACATTTGCAAGTGTTCCGAAAGAACCATTTCCATAATTCTTCCAAATACAAGACAGAGAGGTTCAACTCCCTTTGCTGCCTGAAGGCTGCAGCGCCCATGTCCTGCAGACTGCCCATGGACAAGCTGTGTCCATCAGGGTGTGTTGTGGGGAGCAAAACCCACATGTGGCTCTGGAGGGCAAGGTCCAGCCCAGCCTGGATAACCACAGATTTGGTCTTGACAGCAGCTTCCAGGATGTTTGCTCGAGTCAGTGTGGGCCCATGCACGTACTTACAGCAAGGCCTGCTCAAGCAGTTCTTGGGTTAACTACTTATGTGATAGTGACTATTTTTGAAATGTATAATTTTCGGTAGTGCTGCATATTCAAAGCAGTGCTCTAAGCATGACTGACATGACTGTGAGTTAATTAAAGGTACTTAAGTCACTGTTGAGATCATAACGATCACAATAAACAATAATCTAATTTTGCATTTTCAATCCTAAGCATTTTCTACCATTTCCTTCTGTTTAATGGTGGCTGCCTGTGTATTTAAGACTGAGTTTTTTTCATGTTCAGTAGTGGGAAACCTCAGGCAAACTCCTTTCCTTTATTCTGAAACTGAGCTAGCAAAAATCCTCTTTTCTTTTCAGTCCTTAGGCGGGTGTCTTTATGTCAAAATCTGAGCCTGGCTGTGCAGTGGAGCCAGAAAGGCGTACTCCCCAGTAAACTACAATACTATTGAGACTGACACTGTGTTTTAACTGCATATCTCAGAACTGCTGGTGGGGCAAATGGATCACAATGTTGGTTTTATGCTTTCTTTTGTCGGTTTATGCATTTGTTCTGGAGCAAAGCCACCCATACTGTAAGTCAAATTATGAATCCAACAGAGAGGACCAAATAGCTCTGAGAGACCAGGTTTGAATAAGATTCTTATATAATCTAGATATAATAGTCCAGCTGGAACATATATTGCAAGGATCCTGCCTTTCAGGTTCGATTGTGTCGATTGAAGCTAAAGAAAATTCTGTGTATAATAAAGTTGGTGTATAATAAATAGTGTAATATTTGCGTAAATTAGTTTTTCTAGCTACATTTTCACATCTTCAACTTCAGCTATTATGTGAATTCTTTGCCCTAGCTTAAAACTAATTATAAAACCCTGCACAAGTGGTAGCAGGAGCAGTTTAAAATCGAAAAGACGTTCTATCTGTACCTGTGCAGCGGTGACTGAATAACAACGCGGAGAGTATAAAATCAGAAAGACATTGCATCTTTGCAGGTTATATGTTACTAACATCTCTGTGTGACTAATTTGATGTGACTCAGAGTCCTCATAAAAAGATTTGTCATTCTGTCAATTGCATTTCAGCTGCATTAAGTGACAAAGCTAGTAAGCTGTCTGTTAATGGTTGGAGAGAACATGTTGTGATTGTGTGATTGAATTCTGGAAATACTGACTAAACATCTTTTCATGTCTGGTTAAATGGAGTGATAAAAGTCTCTAATTTCAAAACTGCAGTTTCAGGAAGATTAAAAACCTAGTAATACTCCATCAGTTATCAATTATAACATAAGCTTTGTGCAGGATGACTTTGTGACCTGAAGCCTGCAAAACTGAAATGCAGAATAATGTTAGATACTACCTTCTTTAAATAAGAGGGCATGCAAAAGACAAGCAATTAGGTGACAGCTACTTTAGTTGAGGCTAATTTCATATAATTTATTTTTAACCAATTTTCCACTGAAATAGTTCAAGGTAGAAATGATCTTTAAAGTCAAAGCCTTGTTGCTTTTATGCATGTCTTTCAATTCAAATTAAAAACAATATAATGAAACTACTGTTTTCTACAAGTGATTGCTAATTCCAAATTATTTCCATAATGTTTAGCTGGAATAATTGAATAACTGAATTTTAACTTCTGTGGCTGTATGAAAAAACAGTTTTGCCGTATGGAGAGGGATAGGCCAGAGAGATCTAACCTAAGATGCAGAAAGATACTATGGCTTCATAATGCATGCGTTAAATACTTTTCTAGAACTATAATAATTGTACAATACCAATAAAAACTATTCAAGTGAAAAATCCCATAATACTGAAAATAAAGATATGATCAGGCAAAAATGAGGCAATGACTGAGCTCTCACAACTGACATATCTGGTGTAAAAAAAAAAAATCACAGAGGGATTAGTTTTATAATTTCCTTGCATATTGTGAATTATGTACTGCTGTGGTCAGGTGGCCTAATCAAGGCCAGTCCAGTGGTTAAAATGGGGCTTACACATGAAGGGTTCATGATGACTTGTTGTTCAGGAGGTAAATCACTGTCTTTAGGAATCATGTCAGAAGGCAATGTAATTTGAATTATAGCATAGCAAATTAAGCCTCTGTACCTATGTAAGCAGTAGGGAAATTCAGTAGGGAAAAGGAAAATGTGATACAAAACCAAGGCCTGGCTGGGAAGGGGAGCCTTTGAGATCTGGGGGGCTACTTAGAGGATTAGAGAGTGATTTAAATCCCCATGTTTGAGCAAAATGAAGGCTGGCAAAGAAGAGTCTCCCCCTTCATGTCCATGAATATCAGGAAGACTTATTTTTGGATATCGTTCTGAGTTTGATCAGGCGCCTGGTTTTTAAAGATTCATTGGTATATATCTTGCAATGATTTTGTCTGAGCTGCTGTTTGCAAAATTCCGGTGCCTTGGAATAGATAGAAGAGAAAAATGGATGAAGTCCTTATTGGTAAAAGCATCTTACTACCAACATAGCTTTACTTTCTTTAAAAGTAACTGAGAAACTTATGAACTTGATAAGCCTACGCATTATTTTATAATATGTAATATGCTCATCTGCAAAATTGCTTATTAACAGTGAAAAAAATGGGGATCTTTTGTGCAATAAGGGAGAGGAACATTTCTCCTCTTGCTCAACTTCCATACATCTGTAGGGATTTTACCATGGATAGCCATGCTCCCAGTAAGATGGGGCCTTGAGTGTAATACTATACTGCTTTGCTGTAATAGGGGAGCTAGGAAAGTCTCTGTATTGTTAAATGGAAGATTTTCATGGCTTTTGACAGTTAATCTGGCTTTTTTGCTATCATTTTTTTCTCTAGCAATGTTAAATATATTCCCTAATTTTACAGTTTTTTATATCTATGAGTTGAGCTATTATTCAAGACTTCTGCTTGCGCTCACTTACTAATTGCAGTAGCCATAAAAAGCTCTTACTAACTGCAAATTACCTATCATTGTACCAGTTGTTTGAAATTACTGAAGCATTTCTCAATTTATGAGATCTGCAAGGATATAAACTCAAATACTTTAAAGAAGTTATAACCAGTCCAACAGCATTCATCATAACTTGCTCATCAGGTGGCTTACTGCACCACCTGTTACATTTATTCTACTCTTATAAATCTACATAAATAATTATTGTGTCTTTATAGCGTGACATGTACCATTTCATAGCAGCTCATTTCTCTTGGAAAACCTAATAGTATCAGGTTCCTTTAACATTCACACACTTCCAAGAGCGTAAGTGCTATAGATCTGGATTTATGATTTACAACTTCAGTCCTCTTATACTCTGGCAGTGATGGCATTATGGTTCAATTAAAAGTCACCTATCAAAACAAAAACTGGCACGTTACGTATGACAAAAGCTTGCCTGACAACATGAGCTGCATGGCAAAATGATGAATTACTGCTCTGTGAGGAGCAGAGTTATAGCCTAGACTTCAATGTCCGCAGTTTAATTAGGCAGGCGGAGATCCATCAGTGAACCGGGATTTGGATTCTGCTGAAGGCAACTTGTCTCAGGTCAGTGGTA
The DNA here is from genome assembly GCA_013401315.1 of Balaeniceps rex. NCBI lineage: Eukaryota > Metazoa > Chordata > Aves > Pelecaniformes > Balaenicipitidae > Balaeniceps > Balaeniceps rex. The sequence continues at coordinate 25,774 of VYZW01017156.1, forward strand.
GGTGTTAGGGTTTGGGGGGTTTTTTGGTTTGTTCCCCCTTTCCCAGGCAAAGGATTAATTCAGAAAATTTGGAAGGGTTTATTGCAACGCACAGGAGAAAAATAGATGAAAAGGATTGGGAGAAATTTTCCTTTACTGCCTTAATGACTGCATAAGGAAGATGAAAGCTTCCCTGCTGTAAGACTTTGCATTAGGGGCACTAAAGTGCTTGAATTTGTAAGAAACATGAAAATCAGTAAATCAACAAATATATCATACAGAGACTTGGAAACTGGGCAGCTGAATTGTTATATGATTAGTTTTAATAACAAGGGGATGATATGTCATAAGGTGGGGTTAGCACAGCCTTGAAACTGCTGCTAATGAGTGTTCTAAGTGATTTCTACTTTAAACGTACGTGGATATAAAACAGACTTTGGGCTTCTAGCTTTAAGATATTTCAAAGTTCTTTCCAGAACAATGGCTGAAGGAGACAACAGCCTAGATCTTAACAACACCTAACTCTGTGTTTCATCTAAAGGCCCCCTGCCTTTAATGCCACTGTAATGTGCAGCGCAGGCAGAGAAAGAAAAAATACCACCAAAGGTTGTGGAAGCTGGATGAAGATATTCTATGCAGGGTGTATTTTAAAGAAAGAATTGTAAAGGAATGCATTGTTGCATGTCTGCTGTGTAAAACTGGAAAGCAGCTTTTGGACGTTTGTAGACTACTGCAGATCTGAAAGCATTCTGACGTGGCAATGGTGCAATCCTCACACCCAGCATGGGTGTGCAAACGCTCAGCTCCTTTTAATGGGAACTGTGCGGCTGACGCCTTCTTTGAATAGCACAGCTTCAAAGTTGACGTCAGACCAAATCAATGCATTTATATTGTCTTACAACAGATTTAAATGTAGTCCTAAGACTTCATGAGTTTGAGATTGAACAGACTTCTTTCTTCTACTTACCTCTACTTAGGAGCTGCAGGATTAGATTCTCTTCTGCAGCCTGCCATTTGGTATCTGTTCAAGGTGTTTCTGTAGTGTTTCTCACCTATTTTTATCAGGTATTGCCAGTTTACCATTCTTTCTGATTTATATTTGCTTTTTGATAGTGGTCCACGTGGAAAGCTCCTCCACGCTTGACAGCTCGCTCAGTTGGTAGGACAGCTCCACCTCAGTAGGACAAGTCCCATTCTGGGGAAGGCTTTTTAGTGGTGTTGAATCTTCTTTGCAAAAACAGAGATGCTTCTCCCTGCCAACAGCTCTTCTGACTGCTTCGGTTTGGTGCTGTTCATCTTAAGACTCTTCCAGTGCCTTACTTTTTGGTGGCAAAGGGGAGGGGGGCACTGAAATGACAGATGATGAGTGGAAGACAGACAGTGGATGGGAAGCCTGGCTCGGCTGCAGTACTGCTGGCTGCTTGATGTAGTGCACTACAGTGATTTGATTTGATGGCAATCCCTGTTAAATAGTTAGGAGATTTTCTCGCTTGTCGTTTTGAGTATAGCTGGCCAGAATTTTTCTGATGGAGTATTTCTCAGTTAGAAAATGCTGATTCATTTAAGGTGAAATGTTTTGTGGAAACGTGACAATCTGAAGAGAATTTCATTAAAAAATAAGAAGGCTCGATTTTCACTTTTCAGAAAGGAGCAGTAGAATTTTCCATTTCAAAAAAAACCCCACCCCACCTTTTTGCATTTTTTTAAACTTTATATGGTATGTCTACAGTTCCATTGTTTGCAACTGTAAAAACTGAAGCTGGTATGAAATGTTTTGTTTGCCAAAATGAGATATTTTGAATAATCAAAATATTTTGAACATTTTATTTCATTAAAAAAATTATTCTTTTTGGCATTTTTCCATTTAAAAATGTTTTTGGTAGAATTGTATTAAGATTTAAGTCTCACATTTACTCTTAGAACAGAAAATAAATTCACCAGTCTTTTATTGAGCCTAGTAATTGATCCTTGAAAAAACTATTACCTTTTGTTATTTATTACATTTCATGTTTCTCAGCGTGTCCAACAAAATAGTTTAGTTCAAGGGATGCTTTCATGATTCATTTCATATTTTTCCCCTTTGATGGTGATCTGCGAAATGATTTGTGGTTACTTTTATAATATCCAGGGGTCAGCCTCTTAAATGAAATGAGTTCATAGTAGTTTCACACCAGAAGTTACTTTAAGATCTTCAAGTTTTTTGGGTTTTTTTTTGTTTTTTTTTTTCCATGAGGTAGGGGCTCTCCTCATGGGAGTTCTCCTGTTGAAGCTCTAGCATGTCTCACCCCAGGTCCCGTTGTTCTTGGCAAAATGCTTTTAGAGGTGAGAATCTCTATTAGACTTAGTGTGGCTGCATGTTGAAAGTATTTTCTCCACAAATAGCAAAATTAGGGGCATATCTAGTGAAAACAGAAGGGAGCGTTCAGCTTATTGAGCACACGCTATGGGCTNCTGCGTACCAGACAGCAGCAGTAGCTGACCTTATGGTGAATGATGAATATAAACTGAAGCATGGTCTTTCCATGGTATAAAGATCTGGAAGGACAACATGAGTTATTCTTTCTTTCTTGCACGAGAAAAAAAATTTACAATCTAAGGTACAGATACTTCTCACTTCCCTCCCTTACACTAGCATATTGCTCCAAGGACATTAGAGAGATGGGCTCCATGAGCCATGATATCAAACGCCAGGCATGCTGTGGAGGAATTGGATGCATCATTTGCTTACTTCTGGCACCTATTTGGATGCCTGGAGAGGAGCTGTGCCGTGCCCAGTTTTCTCAGGGGAACTCTAGATCTGTTACTCTGAGCAGTACCATGTAGCCCTGACTTTAATGTTATGAAAACTCTTTCTAAATAATTATAAATAATTAAGAGACTCTCATAATGAGAGTCAAATACAGCCATTTCTCTTAATCTAAGAATTTCAAAAGGGAGTTCTGGTTTTGGCTATACATATGAATGTTTGTCATCTCTTTTAACTTTGAGCGAAGTACAGCTGAAAACAGGAAACAACCTTATTAAACACCATTGTTCAAGAAGGATTGGTGGACTGTTCAACATTTCCATTCATCCGCGAGGTAAAATTTTTTTTGACTGACAGTATTTCAAGAGAATGGCATATCTAGCCTTTTCCCAACAATGTCTCTATATACTCTATATGATGTACTGTCCTACTTCCCAGGGTATTCTTTTATTTAATACACTAATAGAACAGACACATTTAGCTTAAGTTTTCTTTTCAAATGTGATAGTTCTTAGTGTCTTTTCTTTCTCCTCCCCTTAGTGTCCTACCTTCTCCTGATTTATTTGAACAACCATACTATATTGTGCCATTGCTGCTTGTTCATCTCAAAAATAATGGCTTGATGAACTTTCAATTGGCCAGGTACTAAAAGGAAATACTGTAAATCTATCTTTAAAATTAGGGAGATACTTAAAATGCCATTATTATTTCTTCTTACATCTAAGTAAAGAGGCAAATGAGTTAGTTGAAAGCATCACTAGGTTAATGTAGCCATACTGAAATAATGCTAAAGGTTGAAAATATTCAATGAGAATGTACAAAATACTTTTTGCAAATTTAGACTATGGTAATATGGTCTATGGTTGTGTTTATAAGCATTTGAAAGAGCTGGTTCTAATTCCGAGCTTCTAGGCCCTCAGTGGCATTTTAATTTCTATTAAGAATTATGTGAATGTTTCATTTACTGTATTTCTCCTAGTATATTTCTGGAATATTTTTTAAATGTGATTTTGTGTTTGCTCTTCTTTAAGATGGCTTGGATGCATGAGGCTGGACCATGCAACCTGCTCATGTAAGACGCAGCATTTGCTTTGAATTTGAATATCACACATGAGAGAGTGCAGTTTTTCTGTGCGAGTTTGAACCAAAGAAAATATATTTCCCTATATCAAAGCATTAAATTGATTGCAAAGATAATATCTTCTAAAGTGGCATTTATGATCTTATCCTTTTGTCACTTTCAAAGATATTTGTGCCACTATCTTTTGTTGTATGGTCATAATCCATGCAATGAAACTAAATTAGGAAATTAATGAGGCCATTCCCCTCAATTTGATCTGCAGTGGCTCAAATTTGTAATGAATAGTGTTTTGCAAGGAAGCGGTGGTTTAAAGCCCGTAGAAAAGCAACTTAGCTGCTCAAGTCAAGATGTGGGAGTTACATGATACAATTTTTAATTGCTTTATTTAATGAACTAATACAAAGAGACCCTGGAAGCTAATAAATGAAATATGTTTATTTAAATATGTTTGTTTATATGTATTCTCCTTTGCTTAAGTATGAATTAACAACATTCCATGTCATATTATGGGTTTTGTTCTTTTAGATGAAGTAAAAGAAATTAATTCTTTGATCTGCATGCAGAGTTTAAGTACAAGTCAAATACTCATGGATAAAGGTAAATCCCTTATTATAAGAAATACTTAGATGCTGACTTCAAAATAACTTTTACAGTGATATTATGAAGGAATAATAAAGTCTATGAAATAAAATTGATTAACAGTAAAAATATACAAATTTATTTTAAATAGCAGGAAATATTTTTAAGACAACTAGCAAAGTATCTAAATTGCTATATCAAGAAAAAAAAAGTGTTTGCATCAAGATATGTCTTATTTATTTGGTAGTCTGTTTCATATCATGTCAGCTAGTAACATCAAATACATACAATACTTAATGTCTTTAGCTTGGCTATGCAATCCTTTCTTTAATGGGAACTTACCGAGTAAACTTAATATTCCCCTTGGGATAAATTAGTGTAAATCTGAGCAGCCCTGCCTGGTTGGGCAAGTCCTCTGTATTGTCATCTTGTGCTGGAGATACTTCTGAAAAGTAGTAAAACATAGGATCGGTCACGGAGAAGGGGGAGATACCAACCTATCTGGAATATAGGCAAATCTGGGCAAGATTAGCTTGTTAGCCCTGCTCTGGACATCTTTTTACCAATAGAACAAATTTCTTTAGGTAGTTTGTGCTGTATTTGTGCCTGTTATTCAACCACATATGGGTGAAGGAAGAACCTTTGCAAATGATACAGAAAGGTTACAAATGGCATTGCCTACGTAGCCTTACCAAATTCTGCAAGCACTCGTGCGTATAAAGAGCTATTGATAGGCTTCAGTTCAACTGAACTAAACAGTTGCATACTTACATTGTGTGTGTGAACTTAGTGCCAATGACCCAGGTCCACAAACTTCAGGACAATTATCATTTTCCTTATTTATATTTTATATATCTTTATTGTAAAGCCCAAAGAAAATACTTTGGTTACTCTGGAAGTAGGGACTGAGGTGGGGGAGACGTTGAGTGTGGGGTACCTTCCCCACAATTCACATACAGCACTCCTCGTGCTAGGCTCTGGATAAAAAACATGCAAGGAAAGCTCTCTTGGTTAAAAAAAAAAAATCAAAAATTAAAAATTGTGCCAATTCTCCCTATCTTAAGACTTTAATTGTGGAGCTACTAAAGTTTGAATACTGTTAAAATTTTAGTACCTATGGTATACATGATACGGTATGAACAATATGCTGTAGTCATTATTGCAGTGGTTTGATAGGCATTGTTTTATCATTCATTAGTGGTATTTTCTCAGTTTCTTTGCTTAATTCTCTGAGATGCTTTTGATATTTCTACATAGAGTTTCTGTTGGAAAATGAAATCTTCAGAGTCTATGCATCCTAATTTGCAAAGGCCAAAATATTACTGCCATAGCACATCTGAGTCATTAAAGTTTGGTATACATTTTATTACCTTGTGAATCAGGATCTGTGTAGATAGAATTTGCCATAGAGCATAGCAGAAAGAGTTGGACAGCTGAATTATATAAACCTGGCGTGACTTAATCGCTGTTCAGTTGCAAGAAAATTGTTGTTCTTAGCAGATTACTATGCTCACCAATAGATCGGAATTTGTCTGTAAGTTGGTACGGATGGTCTTGTTTTGGAAATCCAGCTAACAGTAAACAGCTGTGCAGGCCCCGCTGCAATTTCCCAACAAAACACACAGGACTTTATTATTCTTTCAAGACTTCTCAGCTGGATGAATTTATGCCATAAATTAATAACCGCAGGCATCCATGCTTGTACCACAGTCACTGTGAATATTCGATGGTGCTTACAAGTTTTGATGATTTAGTATCTGGGCAGGCAAACAGGCAGAATGTCATATGTTTTTTATGCAAAGATTTATTTAAGGACTGAAATTTATCTGGATCTTCAAAATGATAAATTCAGTACAAAAATATTCTAACAAAGCATTGTTTGTCCTTCTCTATATTTAGTGTACTACCATATTCTAAAAGCGCAGTCATTCCAGTAGCAGAAAGCACTTTAAACACTATGAAAATAATATCATCTTGTAACAGCATCCCTTGTACACCAGCTCCAGTGTTCAATTAGGTATTTCAGGGTTTGAGGTTTAAGTAGGTTGTGTTGCTTTCTAGTTGGCTTTCCACAAACTGTATGCCATTTGATGTTCATTACTTTTACTTATTGGTTCCCTTATCTGCAAAACCACATATTCAGATACAAGTGCCCTGCAGTTATTCTCCTAGGAAGAAGGATTGCTTCCACTCAGCAATGCAATGGTCACCAACTCTTTGGAGCCCACCAGAACTGCTGTTATTAATCTTAGGGTTTTTTATTTGCAGTTTAAACATAAACTTGACCTGTTGAGCAGAAATGACTGTTCAATATTACCCGATAACAATGAGGTTAATTTGGGGAGCTAAAGTATTGCTTAACAGTGTTAGGATTCACCTAAGCTGCATCTCCTACAATTCCTTATGCGTACTGTGTGCCAGGCTCCAATGCAGTGGCTGGTATTTATCTATAGGAATGGTCTCCCTTTCTTTCTTTTTCGTTTTGTTTTGATTTTTTTTTTAAATTTATTTATGTGCCTCGCACATAAATGTCTCTGAAGGTGAATGGGCGTGGTTTTCTGATGGTATGCAGAAAATATTAGACAAGGTTACTTATTCTGCTTCCTCTTATCTGGGCTAAATCCATTTTGTCCCATAGGTTTCCTCAGATGGAGTGAATTTTCATTCTCTGCTCTCAGCTTTTTATTCCCAGTCTTGGCCATGACTCTACTGCATGCTGGTTAAAGCCCAAAGGTTACTTGTACACTTATGCTTCAGTACTTTTTCTGATGAAAAAAGCTAATGAAACATTAACTTTAAAATAGAAAGTTTCCTAGTTAGATAAATGATAATATAGTTTTGGAGGGAAGAAATTACTGTTCTCTGTCAGCATTTCTACTTGAAAAACATTATGACAATCAGCGTTTCCCATATCTACCAGCCATCATGGTTCTGAGAGCATGAATATCCTGCAGATAAGATGTTTCCACATCATGTTTACTTGTTTTGCATCTGTGATATGAAAGGAAGCTTGAAAAATGTCTTCCTTCTGCAATTTTCTTTCATTTATTTTATTTATGTTTGTTTAATAATGGGAAATTTACAGTTCATTTTTTTAAATGCTACTACTTTCCAAAGAGAAAAAAATAATGGTGGGAATGGGTTTTCAGCCCTGATTTCTCAGACAACCAGAAGAAGAAAATGACCTGTTTCGGTAATCAAAATGGTGCTTGCTTTGTTGAAGCAACAGAGACTACTTATGAAAAATGATTAAAACATATTTTGAAAGCAAACAATCGAAGGCTGAAAAAAATGTGTTCTTGTCACTAGGTAGCCTGAGTTCAATTTGTTAAAATACTTTCTAGCACAAGGAAAGTGCAGAGAAACTGAGTTAATGTTCTAATTAAAGCCTTGTCACTTATCTGGGGAAAAGAATCTTTTACTTGAAAGACGATTTCATGACCAGAAGCCACATCCGGGTTAAAAGCTGTCCAGATTAACAGAACAGGCACTTTGCTTCTGTTTACAGGCTTGGTGCTCAGCTCAAGCAATTCATGAGAGATCAACATTAATAAGCAATCTTTTTGTCAGAAAACTGTACAGCAAGTTATTGAGTGCAAATCAAGATCTGGTTTATACAAAAAACACCGAAGAATAAGAATTATTTTTAAATGGTAGGAAAAAAAACCCCAAAAGAAACTAAAACCAAATAATATGAGTGTCTTCCTGTGTCACAGTTCTTGTGAATTGTTCTAATAATGTTTTTAGGAATTGGTAAGTATCTGTAGAATAAACTGACAGAGCACACAACCAACAGCTAAAAGGGAAAAAAGTATTTACTTTTACTGCCTTTTGCCAAAGACTTTGCCATGGCACTTAAGGTTGAATGTGCTCCTGTAACAGCCGTCATTAGAGTGTGGATGTGTCATACAATCACAGAGTGGTTTGGGTGGGAAGTGACTTTTAAGGATCATCTAGGCCAACCCCCTGCCATGGGCAGGGACATTTTTCACCGGATCAGGTTGCTCAAAGCCCCATCCAGCCTGGCCTTGAACACTTGCAACGATGGGGCCTCCGCAACTTCTCTGGGCAGCCTGTTCCACTTGTATCTCACCATGCTCATCATAAAAAATGTCTAAGTCCAATCTAAATCTACCCTCTTTCAGTTTAAAACAGTTGCTCCTTGTCCTGTCACTACATGCCTTGGTAAAAAGTCTCCGTCTGTCTGTCTTATAAGCCCTCTTTATATATTGAAAGGCTGCACAGCGGTCTCCCCGGAGCCTTCTCTTCTCCAGGCTGAACAACCCCATCTCTCTCAGCCTTTCTTCACAGGAGAGGTGCTCCAGCCCTCTGACCATTTTCATGGCCCTCCCCTGGACCTGCTCTAACAAGTCCGTGTCTGTCTTGTGCTGGGGGGCCCAGAGCTGGACGCAGTACTCCAGGTGGGGTCTCACGAGAGTGGAGTAGAGGTGGAGAATCGCATATTTACAGAAGAAGTGCTAGGACTAGGACTGAGATATAATGTTGATTGGAGCTTCATATATATCACAGGTGAATACACAGAAAAAGAAGTTAGGTAGGATTGGGGATTATCTGCAATAGTGAAGAAATCTGGCAGTCTTGTCACACAGCTGTTGCTCTCAAATGTTCCTCAGAAACTTTAGCGAGACAATTGTTTAAAAGTGATGGTACCCGATAACTCATTCTCCTAATCACCCACTTTTCCTCATCCCTTCAATGGTAATATTAGAGACTTGATTAAAAGAAAAAAAATGGAAATATTGAAGAATTTTATAATGAATATAAAGTATATATGCTAATGCAGAGCCGTAATAGTGCAAGACGCAAAATGGAAATAAAAGGTTTGGAGAAATTGTTTAAAAGAGCAATTTATACTGCGGCTACTTGGCTGTGTCTCCACAGTTGAAGAGAGCAGAGAAGTCAGCAAAAGCAGTAAAACAGAGTATGTGGAGAAGGAAGTAAATTTTTTGAAATAAATTTACTTTGTGGATATCACAATGTAAAGAGCTCGCTTATGTTTATAGACTGAAGAAAGGGTCTTGATTTGAGCTGATCAAGAGCTAATCAGATCAATGAGCCGGTCCAAGAATCGCATACTGAATCGAACTGGCTGCTCAAGCAAGCAAGCAGCTGTGTACATTGTAGTACGAGAGCTACATGTTTTGGTAAAAGAGAAGAGTCTGTATCTGCAATCCAGAGAGAGAAAAAGGAGTTAGCTCTGTTGCTCGCAATGAATAGACTGCACCGCTTGCAGGGGCACCTGGCACAGACAGTAGATCGTATTTTCATATCAAGAGTGGAAAATAACCTTTATCTGGTCATAAATTTATATCCCAGTGCTCAGATACTTGTGTTTCAGTGTTTGTCAAAGTACATAAAGCTCCTATATTTGATGCAGTTGAACTAAGAGCCTTTATTAGAAAATAATCTGATATACTATCTTTTATTAACATAAGAAAACTTTTATTGTAAGTCACTGACAGTTATTCTTTTGTACAGATGACTGCTTTAAGTAAGTATGTGTCATAGGTAATAAAGTGCTGCTGAAGGTTGTTCTCATGAGGTAATTCTTGCTATCTTTATTGCACTGGTTACCGAAAAGATTAGATGATATGTTCTTTGGGTCAAGGTCTGCAGACTGCAAGATTTCTGGATACATGGGGCAACTATCCAACGCTTGTGAACTTCAAGGGAAAAAACCCTACTTCTGGTGTTAACCTACTTCTTAACCTTTCAGATGAATCTGAAGGGCTATAGATGATAGATAATTCTTTTTACATAAAGATGTCATATTAGTGTTGTTGGAGAAGAAGAAAAACGTGTGATTTGTGTGTACCTATGCATGTAGAGATACCCATGCCTGTGGATGTGTGGATGTGCTGAAGAAAGAATGGTTTCTGAAACTAGAAGTCTGGTATTCGTTCAGTATGTATTCCTAGAGAAAAGCAGACAGAAGCCAGATACCTGCATTGCATATACACTAATATGATTTAGTTTGCAATGACCCTCTGAAATTAACCTGGCCTTCTTCTTTAATAGGGATATGATTAATATTGTGTTATCTAAATCCGTCATTGTTTTGCAGCAGGTGCCACGGCCAGTGATTTAGTCAGTGGGAATCCTGACAAGGTGTTTGTAAGGCAAACACTATAGCTACAAGCTCCCTGCATTCCTGCCCAGTTAGAATATGATGCTCGGTGAGGTATCCCAGTACCTATCCCCCTTCGGAAATAATCCACCAGACAGATGAGGGAACTGAGCTTTTTGTTATCCTGTTGGAATATATGCAATGAGACGTAAAGCAGTGGATCCTGAGAAATGAGATGTAAAGCAGTGGATAGTGAAGCTGTGTAGATAACTGCTGCTGTCATCTGAATTACCAGTCACAAAGCTTTTAAGATAATCATCCCAGTACCCTAAAAAGATCTTCCCTGCAAATGGGTGTCTGTGTCAAATGATGCTTAAGATACTGGGGCAACTCTGAGATTATCCCACAGGGGGGGTTTCCCCTCAATCAGTATGAATTTGCCCATAGAAGCTAAACAAACACTTAAGATAGAGTGACATCACTAATCATAGTAATAATTTTCACAACCAACCCTTCCCTGTCAAGCAGATTTGGTAGCTATATCTAGGTAATCTCTGCAACATGCATCTCTCTCAGACTGTTCAAATTGTTCGTATGCCATTCTAAGTCATCATCCGTGCACAAGATTCATTCTAGTATTCTTCATCACCTCATTCTCTGCTCCTCTCTGGGCCTCTCCATGGCTGATTTCCCAGTATTCGCTATAGTTTCTGTGCCAGTATCCAGCAGAGCTGTGTCCACAGTCATCAACAAAGTAAACCCAAGATGAGATAGATGAATATCAGCCTTTTTCCATCTGAATTATCCATGTTATATGTATTTAAAATATATTAATGTTCTATTAAATACATTTTTATTCCATGATTCTTTTCTTAATTACAGTCTGAGAAAGGAAGGAAAAGAATATCAAAAGAGATATGGCTAGAGATACATGTGTATGTTCCAATTAAGATCTGTCAGGATCTGTTAAGATACTGCTTGTTATTAGCCAATATGTGGATAATGAACATGTATTTGCTCCAACAAAACAGTGCTGAAAGATTTAATATTCTATTTAGTATTTATTTCAAGATCTTTGTACATAGCCACATCCTACAGAATAGAAGGGAAGAGCCTGACCCCTGTAACTCTGGATTGCAATGTAGCATTGAGGAAACCTGGGTGGGGAACAGAAATTAAATGTCATGGAGGATTTCAGGATTTCAGTTCAGGAATAGATCTTTAAAAAATCTTGAAATTCTTTGCAAAAACTACCTTGGAAGGGGGAAAGTCCATGAAATTCTCCATACAGTCCGCCAGAGTGCAAGGTAGGCTGATTAACAGAAAGTCAAGAAGCATTTGGATCAGAGATGTACCTGCTTTCCAAAAAAATGTGCTGAGTCCAAGTTGATTTTAACATCTGGCAGCGGTATCAGTTTAGGATGTGTCTCTACCAATGCTCTAGCTCAGTTTAGCGGTGCACTCTCGCAGTGTATCTCGGCCACATCCGCTTAAGCATGCTTTGGTAAACATCTAGGAGCGGCCTTGGAGAGCACAGTCTGTATTCTTGGCATATGGAAGTAAAATAAAAGATGTGCTCCACAAGTGCACCTTATAAATGTCAGCCCCTACCGGGCAGCCGTTCTACGTAACTAGGCTGGCCAGAAGTAAAATCTGCCAAAAAGCTTGAAGTGAGGCCATCACCTCCTTGCACAATGACTTTTATGCTCTAGAGACCTACCTCTGTACATGGACTTAGCTGTAATACCGTGCAAGCAGCCTTCCGTCACTGGACACTACTACAAGCCCGTTCCAGAGCAGACAGCAGCCTGCTCGTGAGGCTGCATGATGGAGTGTGGCTGGAGTATTTGCCACTGCTTGTATTTATTCTGCTGTGGCTGGTGCTGCTAAACAGAGCTGTCGGCACACATTCGGATCCATATGAAATTTTTAAAAGGCAAAGTCCAACACAATATTGAAATAAGATTAAATAGATTTCTATTCAGTTTCCACTAATCAGACTGAGAAGAACTGATATATAACAATATAGCATATCAGAACAACATAGCGGACCAGGAGGATAGATATTATTATTTATGTTTCATCTTCTTTTCTTTAATGCCAAGATAGTAGAAAAAAATATCCAGTACTTAGTTTACTGAGGATGTTCCAAAAATGCATATCAAGAGGAAATTAATTTTTAAATGTTTTAATTTTTTTAATTAATTTTATAATGTTGGTTAATGCTTACTTCTTTTCCAGTCGCCTTCTCATAACCCTCACCAAGCTTGCTCAAGCACACACATACAAATCTGTATTTGTATTCAGCTTTGTCTGAAATTTGCCCATGCAAGTAAACATTCCAAAACATTTTAAGTAATAAGAAGTAACTATAAAACTTCTGTGGTATACAATGCAAAACTCTGTTTCATTCTTAATGAATATATTGTAGTATGAATGAATAGAAGATCACTTCAATTTTTAGCAATGGGTGGATTAAAGACTCTGTAGAGCTTCCGTTCCTGAATATAGTTTGCAAGTCTACATTTATAAAATTTTCTAACGAATTATCAGATTATAATTGTTTTGGGGAATACAATTTTTCAAATGTTAAAACCCAGCAGAAGACATTTTTGACTAAGCCAATCCAAGTTGCAGCGCAAAAAGAATAGGGGAAGTTAATATATTTCTACAAAGATATAGCACTTGGAAAGAATAATTACCTGTGGAGAGATTTCTAGGAGTGTGTGCACGAACCCTTCAAGATAAGCACTTCCTTCTTCAGAAGCTTCAAATAAAATAAAAAAAGAAATAAAGAAAAAATCCGGTTACAGAGGCAAACTCTCTTCCTCTCAGAAAGCTCTTTACAAAAACCTACCAACTTTTCTCTCCTATCTGGATAGCTTTAAATCTATTCCTTTGACTGAACGAAATCCTACAGAAAATTCTTGCCTGTTCACGGGTGTTCAAAAGAGCCTTTGCTAAGCCAGAATGTCATAAATTAGTCTTGTCTTAGAGGCTCTGAATATGATTTAGGTGTCCTCTCTTTAGGCTGCGTTTTTCTCTAATGGAATTTCATATTATGTTGGGTTAACTGGGATGGATCAGGCTTGACAATATTCACCCCGCCAATTCTGCTAAGCTATGAAATTTGGGTTACTATGCGAAAGCGGCATTCTGTCATGAAATTATTATACTATTATGTCTTTTTTTGTAAAATAGTAAAATACTAACAAAAATATCAGGGGCTTTGCAGAAGAAAGTAGTATTTGCAGAAGTGTTAAAGGGGACAACGCTTTTAATATTTAATGAACAATAAAAAAAATATTAAACAGGAAAGCAATACAGCTGCGCTGTTTGGGAAATATACTTGCATTTAGTTAACAAAACTCTATCCTGAGGAAGAAAGAAATCATTCTATTTGGGACAAAAAAATCTAGTAGTTCTCACATGCTTGGTTCAACTCAGGTTAATCTTTTTAGCGAGATGTGTTATTTTTCAGACACTGAGACTATTGTAGCTATGTCATAAGCCATGTTACCTTAGCAATTACATTATAGAATAGTAGGATGTACTTCCCTAAGGTTTTGAAGAAAAGCTTCTCGGCAAGGCATCCACAATGGAAAAAAAAATACTCAATACTGTAATCACAATGGAGTCACAGGTAGTGACACTCCAGTGTGAACCGCGGCTTGTCTGCTTGCCTCAGTCTTTAAAGGAAGCAGATCTTCAGTACCCGTCTTCAGAACGAAATCAATCCCCTGAGAAATACAAGAACACCTACTTCTGAAGTCCTAAATGAAAAGGCACAATATTTATGGCTCTGGTTTTGGGATCTCAAGCCTACTGTGGAGGCTGCGGGCGGCAGCGCGGCCGTTCCCTGAGGCATCTTTTCAGTGACAAAACGCTGCTTTGTGGCTCTGGGTCCCATTGGGCTTGTGAAAGGGGAAGGAAAAGGCACTTGTTGCAGTTACACCAGCTTATATCAATACAAAGATGCCTTTTTAAGTGATTTTGTATACTGTATTGTGCCCCCTGAGATGCTGAAAACACAGCAGTAGCTCTGTACAAAAGTATGGATTTTTGAAGAAAACTGTGTAGAGAAAGGAAGTGAAATGACTTCAAAACCTGCTTGAGGTTTGGGGGTTTTGCATCTTCATTTGCTCTGCTTTTGCATGTAACCCTTAGTGGAAGTTAGTCGTTAGTGATTAGTTTGAATCCCTTTACAGAAAAATACAAATTTTCCACCAATGTTCACTTTCCTTTCTCAGTCTCACTGTTGCTCTACATGGTCAAGGTCAGCCCTTGCCCTTGTCCTTACCCCAGTTTAGGCTTCTGTTATCCAGTGAACGGCATTTAGTATTTTTCACTGTGTAATGTAGTATCATGTGCCTTTATTGTCGGCTTTCCTCTTCTCTTCATCATCATTGCTGGGCTCGGTGCACACAGGTTGTGTTTCTGAAAGGAAGCCTTCAGCCTTTCCCTAACTTTAAGACGGGACTACTCAGATGAGCTTTCTAAGGAGCCCTAAACCTAATACTCTCTCTGGGTAACTGGATGCTTTCTGATCTGAATTTCATCCAAATTTGGTTTTCCATTGCTTGACTCTGTCCCTCTGTAATTTCTAGTTAATTTTTAGTCCTAATGCATGCACCAGCCGTGATGGGGCCAAGGTTCAGTGGGACCCAGAGGAGGGATGCTGGCTTTTGTGGCTTACAAAGGCTCTGATCAGGAATTTTCCTGTTTGGCCTTACAGAAACAGTGGTGGAAAAGTCCATGATATGAAACCAGATCTGAATTACAGACATACACTTGTGTAGCCTGACTCACTTTATTTTCACTGTTTGGGGTTCCCCCCCAAAAACACACCCCGTCTGCAGCTTGTCTTGAGGATTAACAGTCTTCACTTTTAAAGTATAAAATAATGGTTACTGAGCTGCCTAGTAGAGGGTGCCTTTCAGTAGTGTTTTTAAATCAGGTAAGGAACAATCGTCAAAATCACACAGCATTTCTAGTAAACGATTTTGACCCAAGAATTTTAGTTCCATGTAGTAGCTGTGGCTAATATTTTTGTTTAATAATGGACTAAATATTACATTAAGTGTTTTAATCTGTAAGCGAATAAATCACAGATACTCTACAGTTTCTCTTTCACCCACTCATTTTAATTGCAGGTTGCAGACATGTAAAAATAATTGGGTGTAAATGACAGGGAAAAGATGAGTCAAAACCAATTTACAGGAGCAAGGTAAAGTCAAACTCAGATTTTGTGTCAGAATGTGGTAGATGTTACCATAAGAAATCCTTCACTGATCTCGGTATACTTAGTATGTGTGTATATACTTACAAGTCTACACTTAAATACTCATATGTAAATATACAGACATATAGAGGACATATATGTAACTTGCACACAAGTAACAGAAATAGGCACATGCCCAGTTCCTAAGTAGCATCAGTGAGCTGGCAGCACAGCGTTCCCCAGGAAAATGTTGGCTAATTTGAAAGCACTGCTCAGCACCTGGCACTCAGCGGCTGGCGTGCTCTGGAGGTACCTCCTCAGACTTAGTATTTTTGTTTGCCTAAACACATATTCATGTCCAGGTGAACGATTTTTTCCGCTGATATCCTTGTATTCATGACAGAAGGCTTACTTGCCCATCTTGCCTATATTGGTATACTTGGCAATCAATGAGCATTTTAAGAGGCAAGGAGAGACAATTTTTTTCCAAAGGACAGTGTTTCCGAAACAAAATCAGCAAATGCAAGATGACTGTAGCGTATTGGTGTGCAGTTGTACCACGCATTGCACAGATGTGCAGATACATCTGCATGACTCCAACTTTCCAAGCCAGCTGTGAGACAGTGCCGCTCCAGAAGCCATGTAACTCTGGCAGCGTATACTTGATTCAAAATAAATATACTCTGCCTTTACTGTTCAGAGGAAAGGGAAACCTACTGATCTTTTTTAAAGAGAATATATCCTGGTTTTTCTTTTCAAGGAAAGCATTATTGTACGAGAGAAAAGCACTGATATTTTTTTTTGTTATTCGCATTATAAAAGCAGCTCCTAACAGTGAATCTCTTGCTGCTGTCATTAAGGGAAGACAAATATAAGTATGAACACTGCCATGCTGGGACTCAGCAGCACCATTCTGGAAAAACACACAAGCCTATTTTAATCTCTGCTGTTCTAGTGTCATTTAGTTCATTTAATCAAATAGTGGAAGTCCGGATACATAACACTACTCACAGCTAATATATTTGGCAAAACGCTGCTACAGCCTGTTCAAAACGTTTTAAGCAGTTAAGCACACAAAGGGTACATAAAAGGGCATATACTTAAATGGGTACATAAATTAGATTTAAGAACATGTAGTTCTACAGATATTGGAATGCTTGTTAAACTGCTTCTTTCTCTGTTAATTAAAAGCTTCCATTGCCCATTGTGTCCCCATTTTATTAAAGTGCTCCAGTGATTGGAACCTCTCCATGAACAAGTAAATATAAACAATGTTCACATATAAAAATACGTGTGTGTGTATATATATGTATATATATATTGCATATATATGTTAAAAAAATTATCTTTTGGTAAGGTAATTCTTTGCTTAGTAATCTGCCACCAAATACTAATCTATTGGAATGTAGTTGTTTCTGCAATGTTTCTGCTCAGAAATTGCTTTCTTATCCAATCTCCACAATACAGTCTGATGCAAGATTCTCTGTACAGACATAAAGCTATACGCATTGTGGCTAAGGACTTTGCTTCAGGTATTTTAGAACTGCAATGTGTTTTAAACATTTTTGAAGTGTGCATAATTTGTATATCACACTATCACAATTATAAGTAATTTTCTTTTTCCTCCAGAATGTAGAAGAATAAAGCTAGAATATCACTCACAATAACAAGTTTCTGTGTTATACACAAACACTGTGGGCTCCAGTGCTCATCTTTCCAGGTACATTCATAACAGTATGATAGCCGTGGGTCTGGTTTATGTTTAGCAAAACACACAAAGACATCTAGCCTTTTCTGCAATAAGTGTGATTTGTGTTTCATATTCAAAAGAACAGGAAAACATTCCGTTGCTGAGCAAAGGCCTATGGTGCATTGGGCTTTATATATGATGAAAAAAGGTGATCAAAAGATGGTATTTATTGTAACATAGTGGTGTTATTTACGAATACTAGACCTCTCATCGGTTTTTTTTTTTTTGTGTGTGTGTGTGTGGTTTGGTGTTTTTTTTCCCCCAGATGGAAGATAAAGAGATGGGCTCATGTTGGGAAGTCAGTGGAGATAACCAAAACAGTAATACCATGGATATATACTGAAGCATTAGATATAAACCTGCTGTATGCTTAGGTCTGTCCTTGTCACTAATTTTCAGCAGTGGTGCTACAGGCCAGCCTGTGTAAACACAGCGATCCTCGTACCATGTTATTTGGTTTACAATTAGTAGTTTTTGAATGCTTTTAGAATCGATTAAAAAAAGAGGTATAATAATATCTTCCTGCACTCACAGAATACCTTGCTTATACCTTACGAATGTGGGGAACTGTAGTTTCAGTGGTTACAACATTGATTGCAATACAAAAACTGAATTTGAGAGATCTCTGCCAAAATATGTGGAATATGATCTGAACAGCACAGGGGCACCTCCTTAGACTCCAGTAGAAGACACTTTACGTGGTTACCTTAAATACAAGGACATAGAGATTAGCTGGGCATTTTTCATTTTCCTGGTGAAATTCACCTTCAGCATTTAACATTTTAAAACTGAGGATTTTGCCATTTCCAGAGTAGTTCTTTGACCAAGTAAGTAATGTATTGCCTGGCTCTTCAAAGAGCTGAAATCACCAGGATTTGTCATTAGGGGAATTACCATCTGATTTGCTTTCTCTCAAGATTTCTTCATAAAACCAACAGACAAATTCACTTAAGACAGCAGATCATTCTCAGTTTCACTGCAAGAAAAATGTTATAATTTTTCTAGTTGGGAACATAAAGTCCGGTTCTGTCCTGATATATTCAGTCATGCAAGTAGAAGTGAAATTTCTGGCAGTTCGACATGCATATACAAGGGCAGAGCTTGGTTCCATATATTTCAAGATAGCGTTTACAAAAATAGCTCGAGGATTTTCCGTCTGCTTGCTGTTACTGAGCACAGAACCCTCTGTCCCTCTAAGCTCAGGTCTGTCAGCTATGTTTGCTTGTTATTTAATGGTATCCTGAAAGGCTCACTTACCTTAACACTGACGGAGGTGTAGATGGCTGTGTAGGTAAGTGAGAGATAAAAGACAGCCTTTGTTCTGCTGGTGTAGTCCTGATATACCCAGAACATTGTCACACGTGCCAAGTCAAATATTGTAGCATGGAGAAAAGTAAATGAAATTGCCTTAAAAATCCCGAAACTTTTAAACAGCAAAACATTTACTTCCACGTATGTGCATCTGAGAAAATATCCCAAAGTTGACAAAAAACATACCCGTTCAGTGTAAAAGTTACAACCTGCTCCTTTTAATTTTGAGTGATATTAAAAACTATTTTCCTTCACTTTTTGGTGCCCATCTTTTTGGTCTCCTGTTGCATCGCAAGCCCTGTTCTCACACTTCAAGCAGTCTAACCCTATTCCCAACCATTGAAGTGACACCTGGACTGCAGTTATGTGGTCATAAAAGTGGCAGAAGACTGAAATAAAGGGGCCTCTTGGAGGAAGAGAAAGAAAGGTTTTGAAGTAGCTGTGGAGGTAATTTTAACAGGAGAAGGAAATCGGTAGGAGAAAACCAAGAAATCTTATGTCGAGGCATTTTGCTCTCACACTGCTTTCTCAAATTTCCTAAGCCCTATCTTTCATAAGAAGGAGTGGGGAGATGGTTTTTTGTAAGAATTAGTTATTTAGGAAACTGTTTGAGTCCACTTCATGAAAATGTGATAGGCAGTCCTAGTGGCATAGCTGTTTCAAATGATTCTGAGGGTGCAAATAATTTCTTTTTTTCGCATAGATTCCCCGTGTTCTGTTTTCCTTTTTCACTGACTTTGATGTAAGAAGTTTTGATCAACTCCACATTTCTTGTTACAGTTAAACTCCTCATGATAGTTTGTACAAAAAAAGAGATATCATCACAAATCCAACATGGGAATAATAAAAAAAACCCACCCTCCACAGCTCAACCCCAAATTTCCACAGGGGCTTTGGCTGAACAAAGCACATAAAAAAGAGCTTTATTTATGAGAAATTCATAATCTTCTGGGACCCGAGATTCCTTTTACATGTACTTTACTCTGGTTTACGCATTTCTTGACAATTAATGTTGAGAGGTTTCTATGTAAAGTATTAGCATAATTACTGTCTCTTTTCTTCCTGTTAAAATGGTACTTTTTAATAATGTAGTATGTGAAACAGGCTTTTAATAATAACTGGAAAGGCCTTGGAAAAGAATTTCATGAAAATTTGAGCTGTCAAGAAGTATTGTCAATCTCTGATTGACTTGTGTCACATCTCTTTAGTCACGCGCTCTTTGAAGGGCTCCTTAGGGGTGTCTAAGTCATGTTAGATTTTGGTTTTAGTTTATCCTCACAGAAAATTACATATACTAAATATTTTTAGTATTAAAATCTATTCTAAAAATGTCATTCACAGAAAAATAGCTTCATTATCTTGTATTGTAAACTTTATAAAGAAAATACTAGCTGTAGTGTTATATATGTTAGTCTACTGTAAATAATGGTCTTCATCTGCCAACAGAAGACATTTTAGTTTCCAAGTAAACCAGCTCTTGTGAAACATTTATTTGGCAGTACATGTGCTGGAAGAATTTTGGGGAAAAACAAACTCATTCACAAAATTTGAAGGAAAAAAATGCATTTAGCACTCAAGGAAACAAGCCCACAAAAATTACTTAGATGTTTATTTCCAGGATCTTTCTGAACTTGCACTCCAGAGATTTGGTTTTCTTTGAAACAAACAGATGAGTAATTATACATCGCTGTCCAGGACCTTAATTACGCTGTTTCACAATCTTGTGTGACTCCTGTCAGCTTTAATGCAGGCTGTGCCCATGAAGACAATGGCGTAATTTCATTTTGGAAATGGGGGTCGAAACTGGCGATGCTCTGAGTAGGGAGGACTACAGGAGAGTTTCCTGCAGTAACAACCATACCGCGTTAATCAGTGCAATCAGCTATGGCCCAACAAGGGATGTTATATTTGGTCAAAGCTGTTCCTGCTGAGATCCACTTCCACATACATTCACTATAC
Organism: Balaeniceps rex; assembly: GCA_013401315.1. Lineage (NCBI taxonomy): Eukaryota > Metazoa > Chordata > Aves > Pelecaniformes > Balaenicipitidae > Balaeniceps > Balaeniceps rex. The sequence continues at coordinate 46,488 of VYZW01017156.1, forward strand.
CTTCTCTGAGAGTACCTAATGCCTTTCATCTAGAGAAGGCTACAGTATCTTCCACCCCTCATAAACTGCGTGTGCCTTAATGTTTATATAGTTGGTTATCATGACCAAGCTGGCAGGCAGAATTATTTGGAAAAGAGATTTTAATTCATGTTTTTGGAATATTTTGATTTTTTTCCTGTAAATGTATCAGTGAAAACCTCCTAGTAAAGGGGATTTTAAAAATTTATTTCTATTTGTCTTAGATTCATCCCTTGAATTTAATGGTGCAGTAAGACATTGCCTAACATTGGTGAAGTATTACTATACAAACCTGCAGCTGCTGTAGGGTATAATTTAGGAGCTGTGTATATAGATTTAGCAGCAGAAAGGCAGGCAGTTTAACCAGTTCTAAGATGCAAAATAGAATATTCTTAGAACAGAGGAAATCTGAACAAGAGTAGTATCCACTATAATTATTTTAATGACAGACTAACAAGTAACTTCAGTAGATCGTGGCGTCTCCTTCCAAATACTCCCATCCCATTTATTTTCAAAAATTCCCAGATCCACAGCAAACTAATTCCTGAGTTGAAGATAACTGGCCGTGTTCCCCACCTGCCTTCTCTGTGTTCATATCTGCTGTTCACTGCATGGCTTTATGCTTTTAGTTTCTTTGGGGTTCCAATTCAGGAAAACGCAACCGGGTCATGAGCAAGTGCTGCAGCCCTCCAGTTCAGAGGAAAATAACTCTTGGGTTTTTTCTTCAAAAAAGTATATACAGTAGGCTTGTAGCAAACTCCCAGATGTACGCGTTTATTTTTGAAGTCTAACAGCTATAAATATATACCCACAGGACTCGGGGACTAAACTGGATAAACACCTGAGTCTTTCTCATGCTTTGTAAGTGTCAAAAATCCCTTTAATGTGCTTCTCCCTTCATTTAACTCCTGATTTGTTTCTGCCTTCGACCACATTTACATCTGTTTCTCCATCTGCCAGTGCTCTTACAGCACCAAAAGCCTGGTTGTCTAACTTTAAATGCCGCAGAGAGAGCTGACGAAATGGAAGCGGATCAAAACTTGGGTGCTAGCCGCTGTTGCGGGTCAGCAAATATGATTGTTTCTGGTTTTAGTAAAGGCCACATGCTGTGTATTAACTCACCAGCGCTGGCCTGGGGACTCGCCTGGACTTGCCTTGGCCCGAGTTCATTTTAGCTTGTTTCCAGCTGCGATAGCAATTGTCTGTCTGTCAGAAAACTATTACCTACCTTGTTTAAGCTTATCTCTGTGCATACCAAATGTGGTCAAGGGCTAGCAAACCTGCGCGGTCCCTGCATAACAAGTAAAAGACCTTTTCCGATAACCGGGGCTGTGGGAGGCTGTTGTGTGTCTTTAACAGTGAAGGGGTGAGGATCGTCAAGCTGTAGCTGGGAACCAGTGGGGAAAAAAAGTGCAAGTGAGCAGGCTGCATTAAGAAAACGTGAAATAATAGCCCTGGGCAGACCCAGGATTGAAGAGAAAGAAACCCCACCATGAATGCCACACTCTTCCCAGCAAATGGGGGATGCTACCAACAAGCTGATGTAATGCCTTCCCCTCCAAATTTCTTGATGGCCACTCTGGACCTTGGGACCCAGTGGGTCAGCCCCAAGGGTAAGCATAACACTGAAGAAAAGGGGTAGATACTAGAAAGCAAATATCTTGCTAAATAATTTTAAATATATTATTAATGAGGTTTTTTTAATATATTCATTTGGACTGTAAGTCTCAGCAGCACTGTAACTGGGCTAATAGAAAATGTTCATTGCATTTTGATTAGACTGTCAAGACCTTAGTTATGGTAGTGGTAAATACTTGGATCCACATAAAATCCATGTCCCCTTTCATCCATAACAAGATTTTTAAGTGTAACACTGTTATGTTACTGATTCATGCAATAAAACAACAAACTTTGGGGGCATGATTGAGTTGCCTAAACATAAGATGTCTAGTACCATTTGACATCACTTGCTGTACCTGAGACATCCACTGCAGAACACTGACATGGACCTCAAAGTAGATTAATGATCCACCAGAACTCAATGGAGAAGCTGGGTGGGATACCCGGGGATGTCTACGATCACATTAGGCACCTCTGTGTCAGGAACTGCACTGCACTCTTCATGACACATTATGAAAAGGCACAATCGGGAAAGTAAAGTAGGGCCTGGGTCTTGCAAACACTTGTGCGAGTGTTTAACTTCCCATACGCTGCGCATTTTGCTGGGGAGCTTTACAAAGCATGGCACCAGCCACCAGCTTTCCAGATCCAGCTCTCCAGAGCTGTCCAAAGATCAAGGCAATGTAGAGGGGAAAGTGTGGACCAGAGGAAGAAAACCCAAATGAAAGACCTGAGGGTCTCTCTTTTATTAGGTCACTGAAATAGCTCCAGGAACTAGAAAATCACTGAAATCTGGCCGAAAAAGTCCTTATTTTTTTCTTTCTTTTGTTCGAAACTTTGAACTCAATAGCTTTACTAAAATTGTTGTGAGAAATTATAGAATTTTTTAGCTCTGCAATACTTTCTAATAATGTTGGTTTGCAACAACACTGCTTTTCCTGCGAAGAGCAGAAGCCAGGCACGTCAGCCTCAGTGGCGTCATGGTAGGAGCTAAGTCAGGAAGAGCTTGCATGCTTTGAAGTGGATAACCAGACTGTAGGGTAACTCCAGTCCCAAATGGAGGGCACATAAAACAGCTAGTCCATCACGACAATAAGAATGGTACCAACTGCTGATGAAGGATTTATGGTTTTAAAATAACAAAGGAAATTGCTTAAAACTCAGGACCTGGGTAAATAGGCTTTGATTTTTCCTAAGTTTTTAACATTTTAACTTTCAGGTTGACTTATTTAGTTTAAATCTAGATTTAACTGCCTAATGTCGGTGTTTGTTTTGGGGAAAGCTGAATTGTCTAAGTAGCTGTATTTAGGGGAGGGGGGAAGACCACTGAAGTATCTGGATTAATTTCCTGAGGCCAGTACATATACCGATAGTTGTAAATTTTAGAAAATTCATATTATCTGTTCTGCAGTTGCAGTGGGATGGCAAGGAATTAATTAACAATGGTATTTCAGATTTAATGTGAATTATTCATCTCTGTAATATTTCCTTTAGTTCTCACCATTATGGCTATCAAAGCACTATGGAACTGTTTTATTCCAAAGTAATTATGCATAACTCTGTTTGTTTTAACATTAAGCAATATTTACACTTTAGCTGGGTAAATGTAATCCTAGATCGTGCACAATCCCAGGGCTCGCATCGATGGAGCACCTCTGTTTCAATACGTCCTGCTCCGTCAGATGTTTTCTTTCCTTGCCGAGGATCCAGCCGGCACTGATTCCACCCAGCGCGCTCGGCCCGCTCAGCCAGCAGAGCGATGTACGGGCAGAGGGGAGATGTCCCGCCCAGCTCCAGCTCTTGCCAGGTTCCCTGCAGCCGATCAGCCTAAAGGCATAACCGCGTCTCCCTGCTTTATTCCTGTCTGCACACAGATAACAGGCTCTGGATCACAGGGCTTTTAACAACTAAGGGTCAATAAATTTTATACAGTACATGCCATGACAGTAACAGGGATACTGTGTGTGTGTATATTTTCTAAGGGCTGCCTGTACAAAGCCCTTTGGCGATTAACCACTGTAATATCCCCTGTCAGGAATTTTACCGCTTTGACATCGAGCACTTTGGCCTTCAAACAGTGTGCACAAAAGGTTCAGGACAGAGTTAGCTCTTTCAAAGAGCGAATAATTTTCTGGCTTTTTTTGTTCTGGAGAAGAATTAGTCAGAGCGTCTCTTTCTTCCCTTCTTAATGCCTTCCATTCCCTAAAGAAGATTGTGCAGCCATTTAAGTCCTGGTTTATCAATGCAGGGATTGAAAGGAGGAGGCGGTATGTTCCAGGGAGAGCATCAGTGTCACTCCGCATGGATTCCTCAGAGGAAGATTCAACATAAGGAAAGCTACAACATCAGTTGCTGAACATTTCCCCCCCACCCCATAGCAGCTGTATTTCTATTTCTCTTCATATATCCATTTTTTTTATAAACTGGGGTAATTCAAGGATCCCTGGCAAAACTTTTAAGTGGCTCAGAAATGAAAAAAAAATCAAGGTTAGGAGAAAGATGAAAAATTTTCTGTATTTTCCTACAGCCAGAATAAAATAACTAGAATACCCTGTGGGTAATATATCCTCAAGAGAGGAAGGGCAAAAAGCTTCACCCTTCAAGAACTGTTTTCATGACTCAACAATAAAAGTCATGCTGAGCTTCAATATTGTATGAAGACACCAAAAACTACAGAAAATCTCATCTAGGTCTTCTGCTGCTCCAGTCGGTCACATTATACTGTTGAGTGAAGGATATTCGTGATTTGCACCTTCAGGTTGTATTTTCTTCCAACATAAACATTGTTTTCCCTGAGAACTTTAAAATGCCTGTTTAAAACACTATATTCAGTTTAATCTCTCCCAGCAATATAGCTGGAGAGGTATATATCCCTCGAAATATATATCCCTGAAATTTATATTCAAGCATTCTGTGAATTTTAATGTAGTATTTTAGAAAGTAGATTTCTGTAACTGAAAAAAAAAAAAAAAATTCTTTCTAATTGAATAGTCCATGAATAAAAATGCTTCTGTGGACAATGATGCAGTTTGCAATCTACTGTTTAATGAATTACTCTCTTCCACTGTTTTATTCAAAGAACAATTGTAACTTAGGTGGATTGGAATATGGAAGATAGTTCACGTGCTTGCAAAAATAAAATTGTAGATCAATATTTTTCTAATCTCAAATTGGGAATGGTTGACTGGTAATAGATGGATGTCAGAAGAGATGAGTTGAGCGATATTTTTTTGTTTAAAGCAAATGAAACCAAGTCCAAAGCGAGAGCTAGGAAGCCAACACAGGGCAGTTATTTGCCCAGAAATGCATCTTGAAGGCAGAGATTGGTATATACCATGAATTTCAAAATTCTCTGCTGCCAAATAGGCGTGCCACTTTGTATAATCCAGGATACTGGTTTTCATTTACAGATCCTGAAATATTAGTTCCTAGGAAGAGAAAGGAATAAGAATATTCTTAAGAATATATGATAAATTCCTGTGATTTACTATGTGAGTTTATCATAATTGAAAATACATTAAATATAATATCAAATCACTCATCTTAGTGATGGAAACTCATGTACTACCTGGCAAAAAAGAGAGCAGTTCCTCTAGATTCCCTTTGTTGAACTGGGTTCTCTCTGCAATGAAGACCAAACATAAACTCCTCATGTCATAAACTTGGAAAATGCAAAAGCATCTATGGTTTTGCAATAGTTTTGCAGTTATGGATATATGTGTTGCTAATGATTTTTAATAATGTGAGAAAAAGAAAAAGATCACATAATCATCATCTTTGATGATGTCAGGAGATGCTGGGAAACTGGTATCCATGGCATGCCTGGAATTTACTGGTGTTTGTCACAGGAATACTGGTAAATCAATATGATGCTGCTATACAGGCATCTTTTTGCTACGCTGCTGTAGCAATATAACACAAGAATTTGTTTAAAATTCTTCCAGAACTTACTTAAGTGTAGGTGATTGTGAGGTGTCGCTAGTAAAGAACTTATGGTATTTCAGCTGCCCCTCAGCCAGGCTGCTAACTTAAGATTTTCCGTTTTCTACAAGCTGAAACGCTAGTTCCCCAAATCCCTGTTTCTGCCAGATGCATTGTCAATATCTGTAAATAATGCAAAAAGCACTTGCAAAATTCAAATTCCATTTTGCTTGTGGAATTACTTTATTTGAAATACGTTTTCCCTTATAACTGGAATTGGAAATGGTCTTCAGATTTATGAGGCAACAGGTGATGAGGCAACAGGCTTTTATTCATTCTTTCCCAATTTCATAGTTGGTACCAGCCACTCGTCTTCAAAAATAGAACCAAGAAATTATAGTATTTCTATGATCATGCTGATCATTTGCTTTTAACAAAACAAGGCTGACATGTGTTGGCTGTTGTTAGCATCACATTACGCCCCATGACAGGGGAAGGGAATGGCTTCGCATGTCAGAGCTAGTGATGCATTCGACTTAGATACACGCTGTAAGTTGTCAGAGCACTGGTAGAACAGTAATGGCAATTTTCCAGTATGATATGCAGTTGTTTTCAAGCATTTAATCTGCTCAATCAGTTTTGCATAAATTCACAGAGAAAACTCTGCTTTTGTTTTTTAATCTACCTGAAGTGATTTACCAAAAATGTATGTCTGTGTGTCGTCCTGTAAACAGCTAATACAGCGGGTGAGGGTTTTGTGACATACACAAACTTGCTGGTTTTTTGAACATCTATGTACAATAAATAATGAATGAAACACCCAACACTAAAACGTAATGCAGATAAGTCATCTGAGCACAGCAATTAAATGTGAACCAGATGCTTTTGAAGAGCTGCCAGGACGACACCACTACAGCACAAGGACACTGGCGGGACAGCTGTTGTGCACGCTGGGTCCCAGCTGCAAACGTGATGTACCTTTCTGAAAGCAATTCAGGATTGTCATAAATCCTTTGCTAATAAGTTTCTCTAAGGCTTCAAAAGGACTCTGGCAATGATTAGATTTCTGGCATAACAAGATTTACTTACTGACAAGGTCTAATATACAACGTACACTAGAAGTGAAATTTATAGTGAACGGTCACTCTTAAAAACATTTCATTTGTCATTGCCTTGGTCACCAGGCTATCACATTACTTCTGTATCATTTATTTTTAGTAGAAAAAGTACTGTAATAGTTGCGTCTGGTGATGGAAGATGAGGCTAGACAGTAACTCCTTTGAAACAGAGCATGGAGCAGGGAAGAAAAAAAAGGCCCAAAATTGTTTATCTTTTGTGACAAGATTTTTATAACACTGAGCAAGTCATGTGTGTGTCTTACTTCAAGCAGTTCTGGTGCTGCTTAAATATCTTATTGAATGGGATCCATATCAGATTTAAAGTCTTAAAGTTGATAGATTAAAGCTAGTACAAAAGAATACAAAGCCTCTCCTTTTTGATTTTTTTTTTTTTTTGGTACAAACTGTACTCCCTCTGTTTGGCTTTTTACCTTAAATATTTGTCTGTGGAATCTTTTCTTTTTTCTTCTAAATTATTCTGTTTGGGGAGCTTTCGGGCGTCAGTCATTGCAAAAAGAACCAGCAGCAGACAACAAAAGGCAGGCCTTCGTTATCTGAAACAAAAGCTCCCGAGTCTCTCAAAGGACAAACTTTGAACGTACATTCTTTCATCAGGAAAATCGTAACCAAAATAGCTTAATTTTAAAAGCATACCGAAGGGAATTTGCGAAGTACACAGACCAATAGAAAATAAGGCTCGTTTATTCCCCGAGGGGTGCTGCATCACTTGCTGCACTGTTGCCCTAGAGAGCTTATTGCTCATGTGAACGATGAAGGAAAAGAGCAGAAATAGTGCAACAGGGGACGATATGAATTAGGGATGAACAACAAGATGGATTACTGTCGAAGCACGCTGGTCGTTATGAGGGGTACACCGGCTTAGGGCATTTCCTGAGCATGTAGCTGAGGGTTTGTACGAGCTATCAACCTTGTAACAAGCTGCTGAAGCAACTTGTTATTTAGGGGCCAATATGTGCTGTGTACTTCCTTTGGATTATGTAGATTTCCTCTCCTCCATTTTTCTAAATCCTACCAGCCCTTCAGCAGCAGCATTTAACTCATGGCAAAGAAAATGAGGTCCTGTTCCTGACTTTTGCAATTGCTAAGTGTCTGTTTGGTCTACAATTTTGCACGTAGACCTAGTTCCCTAAATTCCACCCAAATGTCACAGTTTCTAAACTCTCCCTAGGAGTTGTCCTTAATGCTTAAGTTGCGTAGCACATCTTTCAGGAAAGAGGTTTTATTTAATTTGACTGAGAGGTAGAACATAGTGTCCGTTCATGTAATGCCATCAAGTATATTAAGAACCCTATGTTTCTAACCAAACAAGAAAACCAACTATTTTTATTAGTAAACTTTATTACTATTTGTATAAAAAGACAAAATAAATCTGATACCTTTACAGAGAAGGGGAATTTATGAGAGCTAAACTAAAGATATTTGGTAACATGACCTTTTAATAAGCCGCAGCCAGTATCCTCAAACTGAAAAGGAAACAGAAAAATGAAAAGGAAAAGAAAAGATGGTACAGCCTGGTCACAGCCTACTGCTAGAATGACAATATCACTCTGCGAAATACTGTTAAAGGCAGAAAGAAAGACAACAAAGAGGAGTAGTTAAATATTTACCATCTGAACCTTGTAAAGGATTCAGCCATACAACAGCTATGACTGTCCTCGTTGTCTTGCTTCAGGAAGAGCCGGGTTCCTTGGAACCAGACCATAATTCTGCTTTGTAAAGCAGCAGTGTTTAAGGGTCAAGAGACTAGGAGAGGCACAGAACTGCATTTGTCTGGATTGTTGAAAGATTAATGGGAAAAAAAAGCAGTCAAATATACCATATGGCCGAAAAAAGCATAGGCTGGAAAAAACCCTCAACCGTACATAACACAGAGACAGACAAAAACGCTTAGCAGAAAGTCTTAACTGTTAAATTTGTCACGAGACACTTGTCCAACACTAATACAGAGGATGGAAGATTAGACAACCATAACAATTCAGTAACTACCATCTTGTTGCAAATGTTATTTTATTTAGGATTGTCAAATGCTAGAAGAAATCATGTAAGTAGCAACCTTCTACAGATTTTTTTACACTAGCAAATTTTGTGTACATGTGGAGCCCCATCCCCCAAGATGCTAAGCGTCTTTTATTTTTATGAAGCCCAAAAGACTAGAAATAATCGGCATTCATAATTGCATGCTTAGATCTACAAAAAGCTAGCTAGTTAGCTAGGTAGGCATAGACCAACAGTTAATGCATGTGAAGTATATAAGATGGGCACCCATTTTTTCTTGGTACAAAATTAGTAACTGAAATTCCCACACCTTTCTTGCCAGATCCATCAAGGCACCCAAAATTTGTGGATGCCCAGATATTCAAAAGTAGTGTGCCACAAGTATCTCAAGATCTATTTGCAGGCATGCCAAGAATGCAAAAGCTTTTTAAAACATTTACCAATTATGTGTCCATACTGAACCCAGGGAGGAGTTCTCTGAGCATGTCTGCCAAACTCATATATCAGTTATGTGAGCTGTTACAGTTAATGCAGATTTCCATTCAATTACCTTGCCTTCTGGGAAGAACTGGAAACTTTTTT